>PVJA010002080.1:0-113066 GCA_004027025.1 Myocastor coypus
TTTTTTTTTTTTTTTTTTTTTTTTTGTGGGACCAGGGTTCGAACTCACGACCTTGCACTTGCCCAGCAGGCACTTGTGCCTCGGAGCTATCTCCCCAGCCCCCCCGTAAATCTTTTTACAAGTAGCTTTAAGCATTATGAAAACCTGAGGTATGAAGATGTACACATTAGAGCATATGAATATTATATGTATTTAAAACAATACTTGGATTAAACAGATACATCTGTTTGAAGTGAATCTTAATTGAACTAAATGATGCCTTCTGAAAATTTGCCAGTTTAGGAAAACTCATCGTATCAGCTCCAGCCCAGATAATATGAGCTAGAGCTCACACAGTTGAAACTCATCTTCTAAGGCCCACCTGGGTAGCACCTGCAAAACCAGCTGTGCTTTGTTTCCTCTCACCCTTCACATCAAGATTTTGCAGGTAATGCATCATTAGTTCTGAATTTTATGGTACCACTTTCTCATTCCTCCACCCAGCTAATTTGTCACTGTTAGAGAATAATGATGTGAGATTTGAAGTATCAGGAATATTCTGGATTTTGTGAAAGACAGAAAGGCCTCTTCTAGTCACAGCACAAGCAGAAAATTTACTCAATATTCAGAAGCAGAAAAGCAGAAGAGTGATTTATGTGCCTTGTGTTAAGTGTAGAGGTAGCTCAATCCACAGTACTTGCTACATAAAGAAAACAGAAAAAAATGAAGAAAACATGTCGCTTTACCATCATTACATCAGAAAACCTCACCACTACTAGCTTCCAGGTTTTGATCTAATTAACCTCACATATATTAATTAGTACCTATAGTTGCAGGTTGAAAACTAAAAGATCCAAGCTCTTCTATCCTAGTGAAAGCTAGATAGAGCAAATAAAAGTTTCTGTATTTTCTTTTTCTTTTTTATTTTTTTAAAAGAATACAAAACAATAAGAAAAACCAACATTAGAAATGATACAAAATTTCACTGACCAAAATAATGCGAATTCAACAATGACTATTGTATTACATGATGTTGTCTTCAAATTAGTTGTTTACATTAAAAGATATAAACATATAAAATTGAGCGGGCTGTGGTGGCGCATGCCTGTAATCCCAGCACTTGGGAGGCTGAGGCAGGAGGATCAGTGCAAGTTCGAGACCAGCCTGGGCTATAGAAGTGAGCTCAAGGCCAACCTGAACTGCATAGTGAGACCCTGTCTCAAAAAGAAAAAAAATATATATAAAATTGGCTTAAAAGAAAAAATAAAACAGAACAAATCTTTATAAGAGATTAAAAGCAAAAAGAGAAGAAAAATTAGTATTAACTGCTCCTTTCAAAAGACCATCAGAAATTGGCTGTACAATTATCAAAATTATCCTGCTTATACACATAAATACATTTTTCCTTCATTCTTTTATCTTTTTGCTCATCCTAGTTTTTCCTTCCCATTAAACAAACTCTTTCCCTTTTATAGTATCTATTGTACCTTTCAAATTTTATTTACTCTTTTAGGTTCCCACACTAGTGAGACAATATGATGTTTGGACGCCTGGATCTGGTTTATTTCACTTACCAATACATTCTGTTTGCATGCATTTATCTACAAAAGCTTGAAATGGGCCTTTTTTGTAGTTGAGTAATACTTCATGGTTTAAAACTATAATATCTTTTTTTATTCATTCCTCAGATAATGGGCATTTGAGTTGTTTCTAATATTTAGCTATGACAAATTGTTCTCCTATTAACAGTACTGCACACAAATCAATGTGGTATGATGATTTCAGTTCTTTTGGAACAATATCTAGGAGGGGACTAGCTGGATTGAATGGGGCCACCAATCCTAGCTTTGTAAGGAATCTCCATCGTCATTTCTACAATGTTATCAGCCTGCACTCCCAGCAATAGTGGAGAATGGTTCCTTTTCCCCCACAGCCTCTCCAGTATTTGTTATAGACTGACTTTTCATGTTAGCCATTCTTTCTGGGGTGAGAAGCAACCTCAGTGTTGTTTTGATCTGTATTTCTCTAACGACGAACTATGTTGAACATATACATATTTGCCATATGTATTTCTTAATTTAAGAAGTGCATATTCATCTGATATGTTCATTTTTGGATTGAGTCTTTGAATTTGGGGGACCTGAATTTTGTAAAATTTAATGTGAAGAGTGAACAAACACAGAAACAAATAGCAGAAACAAAGACAGAAACAAGGTAACATACAACAATAGATATGTTACAACATTTCTACATCTCTTAATCTGAATTTTTAAAATCCTTTAAATGTTCTAAACAGAAGACAGTTGTTGGGGGAGCAGTAATTATAATTTTTTTAACCAAATCATGGGTTCTATTTTTACTCTGTTGGTGATTTCCTTGGATGTACAGAAACTTTTCAAAAAGATGAGATCCCTGTTGTTAACTCGTCGAAGTATTTTCTATGCAGTTTGCTTTTGATTCATGAACTCTCTACCTACTGCTCTGTCTTTAAGAATTCTAACTACATATTCCTCCAGAAGATTTAGTGTTCATATTTTAGTATTTAAATCTTTGATCCACTTTGACAGCAATCAATAATATCAACCCTCAAGGAAGTATCAAACATGTTCATGGAAGAAAGTTGGCCACTTCAATAAATGGTGCTGGAAAAAATAGCTTTCTACATGTTGAATTACAAAATAGACCCAATGCCTATCAGCATGTACAAAACTACTGTCAAAGTGGATCAAAGCTATTTTTTCCAGCACCATTTATTGAAGTGGCCAACTTTCTTCCATGAACATGTTTGATACTTCCTTGAGGGTTGATATTATTGATTGCTGAAGGTACTTTCAGTTCAGTCAATGTTTTCAGAGGTTTTCCTGATTTCCATAAGCTCAAACAGACAATACAGGAATGAATACATTTATTTTTTGTTGGCTGACCCAATGCAGAAAACTGATTTGACAATTGTCATACTGTTTGCAATTGTTTCTCAGACATAGCTTGACATTCTGCCAGCACTGATCCAATGGGTCATCAAATGATAAGACTAAGGCTGCTATCTTCTGAGATAACACTTTCTCATGGACACGTCTGCCACTTTTTAAATTCCTCTACATGCAAAATCACGTGAGATACTCTAATTGACAAAAGAAATGCTCTTCTCATATTCTGTCTTCATTCCTTAGGCAGTGCAGTATGTGTCACAACCATACAATACGGTCATTCTATGTGCAGTTTTCTTTTATGACATCTTGGAGAAATGTTAGTGTCTTTGGTACGAGGTTCATCTTGGAAGCTAAGAATGCCTTCTTGTATTCCTACAGACCCTCATGATAGGATGAGGGCAATAATTTGTCAGTGAAATTCATATCATATAATCTGAGACAAAAATCCCATTCTTCCTAACTGTTACTACATTACAAAGAAAATGGGGCAAGAGCAAAGAATAAACACAATTAGCTTGTTTGGCATTTTTGATCACTCTTTTCTTCATTTAGTATTTAGTTTGATATTATCAAAGGTCAATGCTTGTCCAGAAATCTGACAAAGTTGACTGGGTTGATATTAGGGAAGAGAGTCAACTCTATTGGTGGTAGTACGATACTGAGTGTGTGTATGTGTTGGTCACAGTCACAGGAACTTGTCCTTGTGTTTATGTTTGGATTCTGGTCTTCTTTTGCCTACAGTGGTTCCTTTCTTTGTTCCCTGGCAGCCATGAACTACACACCCATATGCCATTGCACCATGCCTCTGTGATCTTCTAACCTCGGAGAAAGCTGACCATAGACTGAGTGCTCTGATGCTTTTACTCATATGAAATCACCTTTAAGTTGTGAGTATTAAGCATTGCATCTTAGCAATGGAGAAGCTAATGCATTCAGAACTATTTTAATAAAAAAAATATATCTCTGTGGTGATATGTGGCTTTGAATGTACCTACACAGCATTTTTTGATACTATTTTTCAGAAGCTCATCTTTGAAAAAGAACATTAGAAAACACTACAGAGGGACTCAGTGAATTGGAAGATAGGGAAAATAAATTACTACATAGGGTACTCCCACATAAGTACATGTTTAAGCCGGGCGTGGTGGCGCACGCCTGTAATCTCAGCACTCGGGAGGCTGAGACAGGAGGATCGGTGCGAGTTCGAGACCAGCCTGGGCTACAAAAGTGAGCTTAAGGCCAGACTGAGCTACATAGCGAGACCCTGTCTCAAAAAAGACAAAAAAAAAAAAAAGTACATGTTTAAAATTACTTCCAAATAGCAAGTGATAAAATAAGTAGAATTACAGAAGTTTAAAGTCAGAGAAAGAGGAGAGAAAAATGAAGCATTCATGATACTGAGTGACTCATGGCATGAAGCTTTCTAATTTTTGAAAATGTTTGCTATTAACTTTTTAAAATGATAAAGTATGAAATATCAATTTAAAAAATGGTACTCCATGAAGGCATGCTAGTTATAAAAATGTCTGTTTCTTTCCTATTAATCTACCATGATGTATCTCTCTATATCTGTAGTATCCATGTAAGTATAAATCTGTTCTGTGTTTTTTTCTATTACAATACTCTTCTGTTTTCTATTGTTTGAACCAATTCTACACTGCCTTAATCAACTTAGCTGTGTACAAAGACAGTGTCTTTAGTCTACCATCTTATATCCTATGTCTTATAAAGAAAATTGTATGTTTCATCTCTTGTTACATACATACACATGAAGTATTGAAGATATTAATAATATATTAGTACATCCATCAAGTTCAAAGTTTTTGTAGTATTATGGAAATTATCCTGGTGTCTTCAGATGTTCATAAAATGGAACTGTCAAGAATTTTGAGGTCTGAAATTTTGTTCTGAAAATAAACTGTTCCGTTGGCCTGCAATATTTTCACAAATGCTGTTTTATTGGACAATAGCTTCCTCTGGCCTGAGAAAGAGATACTCCTTTTTTATTTTAATTGTTACAAAGTATGATATATTTCTTATTACTAAGTGTTCACAGAATATAGTAATATTCATGATGGGGAATTTTAACATATGTGAATACAACATATCTTAGTTCAATTTTTCCATTTCCCTCCCCTCCCATAAACTTTCTTTCTTACCTATTTGCACAACTTCTGTTTGCATTGCTTCCCTTCCATTCTTCTTAAATGTTCTTTTTCTTATGGCAGTTTGTGACCCTACATCCTTTTAAATAGTTGGAAAAGATGGAATTGACAATTTTGGACAAACACATGAAGAGACTTATGAGAACCTTGACAAGTTTCCTCTCAACAGTAATTTCTTTATTCAACAATCATAGAATATCTTAAGTATTTATTCATACTTTAATATACCTCACTCAAGGTAATATAATCTATAAAATTAAGGGAGGAAATTCTTAAGTGGGAGGTCTAGGAAGTAATTTCTGTTTCTAATTTACTAAATCTTGATTTTCATACTATTTGCATAGTTATTCTCTATTTTTTCAATTTGTGAACATATTTTAATTTTATACCTTGTAATTTATGTGAAATCCAAATGTTCGGAATTGTTATTTAAATGATAGCATAATTAATATAATTCAATAGGAGAGATTTGCGCCAACTCATTATTCATTTACATGTTTTGGTAGCCTTGATTTATCTGACTTTTCTCTATCTAGTTCCTTTAGTGTCCCAACTGTCAGCCTGGGGTTTGAGGAATGAATCACAAATATTTGTGAAACACATTTTCTTTGCATGTCTGATAGTAAAAAACAAAATTCAGCAAGCAGGAAAGGAAGAATGAACAAAATTAAACCATGATTCCTGATGTTATTATATGAATTAATTTTAGATATAAGTATTTTTGTGAATTTGATAAATACTGACAGTATGGCTGTCAGTGTGTGTTCAGCACGGCGTCATTACAACAGCTATGTCCGAGAACAGAGACAGCATTTTCTGACTCATTGGGAGTGCAGGTTGTAAGTTTCCTGTAATTTATAGCACCAAAGCAATAATAAACAGTCTGCTCAACATCCCACATTAAAAACATCAATGGTAGTGACTGTATATTTCAGAGGATATAGGTCAGAAAAATCTTAGGAGTCAAGGCACATTTTATAAAAAAGATGAGACCAGAATAGTAATTAACAGAGAAAAGATTGAGAAAGACTTATAAATAAAAGCAAATAATTAATAAAGTAGGTAGATTACTGCACCAACACAAAACCATGTTTGCTTTAGGTAGTGTTGATAAGAAATAAGTTGGATCAATGTGAAAATATCCAGTGAAAAATCTAACAATACCACACTGAGAGTTGTAATGAAAAAAGGCTCAGTACATTTCAGAAGAGGTCAGGAACATTTTCATTAAAACAGGCAGTATAGAAATTAAAACTCAAAGTAGAATTCCTGCAATATAAGAAATAAATAGTGTAGGCATAGGTGACAACAACGAGGCATGTACAGGAATGTAAATATTGCTTTATTTATGCCATTAAATTGTGACCCAAATGCCAAATAAAATGGACTAGGATGTCATAGAAGTGCTTGGATTGCAATTATTCTGTGAAAAATTGAAACATATGAAGAAAAATAATGGTATTCTGATCTCAAAAATGAAATACCACTCTTGATTAAAATGCGTTTGATGTGCATCTCTTGGTTTACTTTCCACTATCATCGAGGAAAATTCTAATAGCCTGATATGAATACTACTATATTTGCAATCATCTTAAAATAAAACTCAAAAACCATACAACGGAAACTAGGTAGAAATAAGGTTAAAAATCAAATTGATTATGGATTTAGGCAGAGTTGAATACATCACAGCAAAATGGAACATAAATTATCCGTGATTTGTTTAGCCGTCAACATAAAAAATAATAAATTAATTACTTTTTAATAAGTACACATTTTTAAATGATGATTTGTATAATTGAAATATATTATATATTCCGCCCATATTTTATTTTAATTATATCTGAGTGGATATAAATTTTAGGCAACTATTTAACTCTGTCCTTAAAATGACTCTTTGTCACAGATTTATACTTTACATTTGAATTTTATTTCTGTGTTCATTTTGGTAGTGATCATAATATTTGGTGATTATTTGATTGAGAAATAATAACTTTCATTGATGTACATAATTTTTACATACTTTAATATAGTGACAATGAAATGGTCTAGAAAAAAAGGAACTAAGAGAGCAACCGTCCAGCTGTGGGAAAAAACATCCGAAGATCTCATCACATTTTCTGTGTTAGGATGCTTGCTTTGGGGACCATTGGATACACACGTGGCCTCTACTGTTCTTTTATTATAGCCATAAAGAGAAACTGAAGCTCATAAAAAGTAGCTGGCAGATTTGTAAAAGATATAACAGCTTGCTCAAACAGGTTTCTATAGAGCCATGTAAGGAAAAATCGCCTTCTAAAGCAGAGCCAGGAGCTATTTATGTAAGAACTGCCTACTTTGTCACAGTACACTGGGTATTCCTAGTGTCATCAAGGTTGTCCAGTGGGGACTTGGTGTTCTAAATTTCAGTTGGTGGTACTCAGCAGAGTACATATGAAAGATGAGAATTCAGTGAGCATAGAACAGCAATACCTATTTTTCAGGGGAAAGCAAAAAAAAAATATATATATGGTACATATATATATACATATATACATATATGTATATATATATGGTACATATGGTACATATATGGATATATATATATATATATATATATATATATATGGTGCATATGCAGGCATATATAGGCACATATTCAAGGTAAATTAAGTAATTAACATCACAAATTCATTATTTTACCCCTACTTTGTGGACATTCTGGGCTTATACACCTGTCAAAGAGGCAGCCAATGGCATTCAGGTAGAAGTCTGAGAGGTAGTAACTACCCTTTCTGATAGTCCAAACATTTGAAAAATTCACATTATATACCTCAGTCTTTACTTTTAATGAACAGAAAGAACAGTTAATGTTATATTATGTAGGGAATAAGTTATTCAACCATTATCGGAGGATAGTAAATTTATTAAAATTAGCTTCTTACTGTATTAAGCTGCAAACATGAAATAGCCTTTCGCTATTAAAAATGGCAGCGAGAATTGTTGAAGAATGTTTTAAAAGTTTTGCAGATTATTTTGGCTATAGAATATTTCACCTATGGAGTCTAGAAGGAAATGTTAAGAAAAAATGAGAATAACCCTAAGTAGGTATCGTGGCTTAAGAAATCTGAAATAGGAGCTAGGAAAAGAGTGAGAAGAAGAGAGACAGAGACAGAGGCAGATACTAAGTGTTCCTAAGGCAACCACATTTGAAGTATATTCAGCAACTGTCAATTCCCACAGAGGCATTAAAATGGTTGAAGATATGATATATCTCTTACAAAATGTCACAAGGTCATTAGTCAATGTCAGTGCTTCATGAAAGACAGGCTGCTTTCAAACCTTCATCGTCCACATAATGTGATCCTCACTGAGCTCATGATGACTGAAATCTCGCTGGAGTCAGAGGAGATTTTTCTTCCGGAAATGCCAGCCTACATAACACCTCCAAAGTAGACTCAGGATTTTTGGCTACAGGAGGGAATCCGGAGGATGAACATCTGCAAGTCCACCAGTAAGGAGAGAAGATGGAACAAGCACTGGTCTCGGGTAAGGCTGCAGCAAAAGCTGTGAAATCCTAGTTCTTCATTTATCCCACTTACCTAGCTATGCTTAAATACAGGGGAAGGTGGAAAAGTGACCTTGATTCTGTAAATATAACCCATCCTAAAAGTATAACAAAGAAAACAAAATGTAATTTCAGTACTTTTCCTACTGGTTCCTATATTACTACAAGTATGCTATTGTGCTCCAAAATTCCATTTTATAATTCTGAAATAATTGTCATAGATTTTCCTAATAGAATGTTACTACATGTGTTGACAATAGTTCAGACATCTGCTAAGCCAATGATTTTCTAGTGTAAGAGATACTGATTATAATACACTAATAGGATGTGTTTGGAATGAATAAATACCAGTGAATATATTCTTAGCTTTCCATAATGAGTAAACAAGCATGGCTCCTAGGTCTCATGTTAGGTTCTACCAGTCATCATTAGTTCATGAATAAAGTAAGTTAATATTTTCTCTGAAACAGATTTCCTTACATAAACTAATCCTGTGTCATGCACCCACGATCCAGTTACATCTCAAAAGCACAAATTGTGCATGCCAAAGTTTTGGAGGATCTTTGAGATAGAAGCCATAACACTATAGGAGAACTTTCACACACTGAGGGCTTATCACATGCTGAAAATTCTCTCTCTCTCTCTCTCTCTCTCTCTCTCTCTTTCTCTCTCTCTCTCTCTCCCATTCTCTCCCTCTGTACCTCTGTACCAACCTCTCTCCCTCTCTTTTCTCCCTGTCTCCCTCTCTTTGTCAACCTCCTTGCTCCTCCTCCAATACTTTCTGCTTAAGATGCTGTGTTTTAAAGAAAGTATGAAACTGAGTAATACATTCTGAACTAAGAAAAGTTATTATCTTCACAAATATTTTTGGGAGCACGACCCTAGAATATGAGAGGCATAAGCCAAATTCTAAGCCACAGAATGACAAAATCTTGGTAACATTCCAATGCCAGGTCCACTTTAATATCTACTTTTATTTGTTCTATCATTTTTATAGTTAGTAGTACTTTAATTATTTTACAGCATTATGTACTCTAAATTAGAAATATATGTTACATGATAGGTGTTCTTGCTTACTTTTATATAAAGTTCTTCAGTAAATTTACCTTTTTTTTCTTTGAAAAAAATTCTACATTTAAAATTCTCTTTTATGTAATACATAGAATTTGTCATGTCATTAGGCTTTCCCAGGAGATTCTGTAATAGATTTTACTGTAATGTAATAGTAATGGGCATTTTATTTATACAAATTTATTACATGCCTCATTATATTTACAAATTTTACTACTGATTGTGTAATAAATGGCATTCTCAATATTACTAATTGCCACTTTTTATTTTTAAAATGTATTTTTATTAATATTAATGTGAAAGAAATAATAATGATTCAGTTTCACAATAGATTAGAAGTCCAGATACAATAATTAATACATTGCATATTGTTGTCTTCATCATAATTGTTCAGAGTACAAGATACAGACCTGATTTCTGGTCTAAATATCATTAGTACTGATCTTTCTTAAAGAGTAAGTAGCTGTATATATAATAATCCATAGCAGTAGTAGACTGTCAGCTTATCAGGTATTATTGGACGCTATTGACTTGAGCCTTTTACAACTCAGCATATTAAAATGGCTTTCCTTTTTATATCTTGTGGTCAGACTTTTCTGCTGGATGGTTAAGACGAAGACACAGCAAGACCTATATTACAAAAATATGTAACTTCTGTATCTGACAAGGTCAATCAGGTCCCCTCAGGATTTACCTTGAAACCCTGCACAGCAGTTTGCAGAACTTTTGTCAGCATCAACCATCTAGATGAATCACAGCCATTGCTTGACCAATTTACCCTCTGTGAAAGCTTGAAAGAATGTTTTATCTCTAGGTGACTCTCCTTAGGCACACTGCACATCACTGATCCCTTTGTTCTGTGGCGCCATACTCTCCTTGAACAGGATATTTCACTGAGTTTTATGCTGTTACACTACAAGTTCATTTATGTGCTGTGCCCTTACTGACCTTGAAGGGGCCAAAATATTGACTATTCTTACATCCCTACTTTTTCTCTCATTATTTTGTCTCCCAACTTAAGAGAAGCTTAATGATATTATTCTTTTTAACATACACACTTGAACCTAACATCACTATCTTTCTGAATATCAAACACCTTAGACATAACAGGAAACATAATTTCCATCAATTGTTATTCTAAACTTTAAATCCCTATAGAATGTGAAAAAGACGAAAAGGAAGCTCATTGACCCTTTATGAGCTTCCCTTTTAATGATATATTAAGTCTGACTCAGAGTCCCCTCAGGGTTTTCTATGATATGTGCTCTTTTACATGAACACTACAGATAGCCTTCGTGTATGAAAAAAAGAAAAAAAATAGAAGTTTGAAAAATAAGTTGACAGTGACTTTTGCCTTTCATTATGCCTTGATAATTTTCTTTAAAATTTTTGAAACATACCTTAAGTTTGCTTTTTTTTTATTATGGTAAATGTGATTGTGCCCAAAGAAGAAGCAGCAAACCTGCTCCACATATTGCATATGTGGTAAGTAATGTTATTTATTAACAGCAATACTAACACAGACTTCAATCATCATGTCTATATTTGGGGCTATCATAAGTTTAAATCATTCACTCTGGAAGGAAGAAAACTATACTCATTAGATTTTCTGTTTAATTTTCAAATGAAGAAAAAATTGAAGTTATAGGAAATCCATTTAATAAAATTTTGCTTCTTATAAATCTCTAAGCAAGTAAGAGTCAGACAGACAGAAGAACATACAGACAGATGGATGGACAGACAGACAAATGGATCCATCCAACATCCATGACTTTAACTACTTCTGACCAATTAAGAAATGTAAAGGTCGCTACTCTTTTACCAAATAATTCAGATCGTACTTGTCCAGAGAAGTGACTGTTGAAACTCAGTCAAATTGGTATTTAAAGAAAACATGTGGTTCCTAGCTTAAGTGCAATCATATGTCTTTCCTATCTTTTAATGTCCTATAGATTATTGCAATTGTTTTATTGTTTTTAAATAAGATAATTGGTATAAAAATGAGAAAAGGACAAATTTCCTCTAAAGGAATCTAACTGATATGAATTTGGGTAGCATATATTCCCTAAAACTTTTCTTGCTTTTTTTTTTTTTTTCACTAACTACACTACTCAGATCATTTGTTACCTCAAAGTGGAAAGCTTTAGAGACATCTTCTTATGAATTCTTCTTGAGAGATCTTTGAGGTCAAAAAAGTGATTTAACCTTAGAGATCAGCCTCAAGTTCTGTGGAGTGCAGAAGAAGAAAAATATAATTTAATTTCTAGGACATTCACCGGCTAGGGATTTCAACAGTTATAGGCCAACTCATGATTTGTGTTGTAATAACCAGTCATGACAGCCATATACTTTCAAAGCCACATTTAAAAGTGCTACATATAGAACCTTTTAAATACTCTCAATAGATTCAGGAACAATTATGATGAGTTCATAGACACAAATGCTCACAAAAAATGACAGATAATTTGAGGAGAACGTATCTGGATATAAAGTTTAAAAAGCACAGAAGGAAAGCACGGATCCAGTTATATAATTCCAATAACTATGTAGGTGAGGATAATTCCCCTTATTTATTTGACAAATATTCTTTAAGTTCAAATGAGCATAATTAGGATCAGTTTTCAATTTTTACTAATGGATCCACTCATGTATGAACACCACTTTTCATAAAATATGCCTGCCCTTCTATATAAACAGAAAATTTTTATTTAGATTCCAAATATGAAAAGTGATCTTTTTTTGCTTAAATTAATATATATATATATATTGACTTTTAACAGCAATTTTGGATATAGATACTTTTTTGTTCATATAAGTTGAAGTAAAATAAAATAATTTTTGCTTTTAAAAACACTACCTACTGGCTAGGAGCTATACAATGTGCCATTATTAAATCAACACTAAGCAGAAATATTAACTATTTTACTTTTATTATCTTTTGTGTTCAAACTTTAGGCAATATTTTATCATTTACTAGCTATGAGTGATACAAAGCTACAGATTTACAAAGTTTGAAGTTTCTCTTCCAAAAAATAAGATGATTGGAAAACATTAAAGGGTGTACTTTATGCTACAAGAGCTCATTTCTTTCTCAGTGGCTGTTAATAGGAACATATGTAATGTGTGGAACTGGGTATACAGGTGTCATGGCGTTAAATGCAAAGAAATCTAATGAAGGATCTAAAAAAACCAAATAAAACCTAAAAGCCAAAATATTGGAAGTATAAGGAATGATGGGCAAAAAGATATTTAGTGGGGTATACCAAGTTCAAAGTCATTCTGCTCCATTTCTTTTTTTATCCCTCAATTCTTGTCTTTTAACAGCTATTCAAACAACTACATATAAGTATAACTTTATTTTTATTATTTTTAATAAAAAATAACAATGCAACAGTTTCAAAACATGTTAGTAGTACATTCCCAATAATGATATGATACATATTGTTGTCCTCATAGTAGTTATTCAGAGCACAGGATTCAGATATGATAATTTTTCTAATCATTAGTGATACAAAAATTTTCTTCTTATTGAACTCAGAAAAAATAGTTGTATACATAGTCTAATATTCCATAGTCATAGTGGATTATTGGCAGAATAGGCAATGTCAGAAGCTGGTAAATCAAAATGAATACATCGGTTCAATAGGTATAACATCATAGTTATATTAAGTGAACATTTAGTAACTGTCAATTTAGGTAACATGTGAGAATGAGTGCTTTTTTAAAAGTGGATATGACCTATGGTATTATAAACAGTGAGTTAGAAACACAAATAAGTAGTGTCTTTGGAACTAGAAAGCAATATGTTTCCTGGTGGCTAGCACTAAGGAAGACTACAAAAATATCTGAAGTTAAACATAATGTACTACATAATTTATTTTGTGCTTCATTCCTAGATATCATGAAGTCTACACAATTTATCTAAAGTATTGGACTTATGGGCAATTTCCTATATATGAAAATTAATTTATTTGTGTTTTTTAAGTTTTGTTTTGATTACATATAAACCTCTGTGGTAGTCTCATTGCCTCAGCAAACTCTTGCGTATGGAATACTGAAACATGTATGACCTTTTGTTTTTCAAACATTTCTGTGTGTGTGTGTGTGTGAGACAGGGTCTCGCTTTGCAGATCAGGCTAGCCTGGATCTCAATTTGTATCCCAGGCTGGTCTGAATCTTGCACTGATCCTAGCCACCTCAGCCTCCCAAGTACTGGGATTACAAGCTTGCACCACTATGTTGGCTTCAAACTCTTCATAAAATAAAGATAATATTCAATGCTCCTAGTAGTCTGACAGTGAGAAAATATTGACATGTGATCGGTAGACTATTTAGGAATAGAAGAAACAGGTCTATACAGTAAAGGTAGCTCTTCTTTATTACCTGTGGCAAAGTGTTAGGATCTATGAATATTCTTCTACTTAGGATATTATATCCTGTTGAATTCATAATAAATTCACTGCAATATCATTAAAATGATTGTAATACACCTAACCAATATCTTTCCTTCTAATCATACTGCATATTTTCTGTTTTTCTCATGATCCCATGGTTCACAGGAAATTGGGCTTCGCCACCACTTAGTATTGTGAGGGAGGGGTTTACCAAATTTGCCAGTGCAGGAAATTATTAACATTTTCGATTTGAAGCACAGTATCTACTGAATATGGATCACTTTATCACCATGGTAATGCCAAAATTTACAGATTGCAACCTTACAAATTTGTTATCATTGGTGTTTAGGACGCTTTCTTTGTCCAATACACTTTAAGAGACTCTTCTGCGATTATCATACTATAAGTTTTGATAAGATTGAATACATTAGAATGCATGTGACATCTTTTATAGCCACTGTGGGTACATGTATTGCAGGTATATATGAAGCATGCTTTCATATACACAGGTTTGCACATATATTTACATGCATAGTCACTTATTAATTCATAAAATAAAGCAAAAGTATAAAGGAAAGTGTATGTATTGAAGACCAATAGCCAATTCAAACAGACAATTACATAATTCACTTAAGGTTTAACCTACAGAATGCACAACTTAGGGAGAATTCTAATTGCACATGTATGTAAATTTAAGCTTTTTTTCAAAATAAAAATGCAAAGATACAGAATCAAAGCTTTAAATACCATTTTAGATTTTCTTATATATATTTATATAAGATTTTCTTATATATATTTATATAAGAAATTTATATAAGAAATTTATATAAGAAATTTATATAAGAATTATATATATTTATATATATTTATATAAGATTTTCTTATATATATTTAGATTTTCTTATATATATTTTCTTAAATACCATCTTAGATTTTCTTTGGCATAACCAGGGATTGAATTCAATTCCTTGCATTGGCCAGGCAAGTTCTTATTCTACCGAGCTATCTCCCCAGCCACAATGTTATGGTTTATGTCTTCTTGTCCCCTCAAAGCCTCATGCCTTCATGGAGTGGGGACTTCTGGAGTTTGAGACTTAATCCACAATCCACTGGGATTATGTGTTTTAGTACTAATGAGATTATGGTCAGAGTGCTGCTGGGAATTATAGGTATGGCCTGAGTTGAATAGGCTAAGGCAGAGAACCTGATGTAACTTAAAGAGAGACAGAGAGACAGACTCTTGCTTTTGCTCTCTGCTCCCCTGGTTGGTCAGGTGCCATCGTCGCTATTGTTGCTGTTCCTCTATCATGAATTGCTGCTCTCTGTCATGTACCACACAGCCTTGGAGCCGGCCGAATATGGACTGAAACCTCTAGTAACTGTGAGCTAAATAAACCTTCCTTCCTTGATTTTGGGTGTTGGGTATTTGTCCCAGCAATGAGAAGAATAACTAAGACAGACTTTGGTACCTTAGAGGTGGGGTCGTTGCTGTGGCTATACCTGACAGTGTAGATTACAACCTTTTGGCAATGGTTTATGGGAAGAGTTAGGAAAGATTCGGAGATGTTGGCTATAAGCGAAGCACTGGGAAAGCTTCAGCTATTCTGTAGAAAAGATAATGGTCAGAGCTCAGACCAGAAGACTATCTTGAAGCCTGCGTATAAAAATGGCTTAAGAGCAGAGATTGGAAAGGTTTGGAGAGGTTATGTACTTGTGAAGAGCTGGAAAAGCTTCCACTGTTCTGTAGAGGAGCTTCTGGTCAGAACTCAGACCAGAAGACTGACAGCAGGCCTGCCTGTAAAGACCAGGTGGAGGAGGTTTCTCCTGGGAAAAATGAGAGCATTGGTCATTGGACTCCAGATGACTTGTGCTATGGATTGGCTGAAAGTCAGTCAGAATTTTGCAAAGTCCAGAGACTTTGCCTAAGACTGAGATTAACCATGGAAGACTGATTAACCTTTCAAGAGATATTTCTAAGCAGCAAACTATTAGGGCGGTGGCATGGTTGTTCTTGTTGGCTTTTAGCCAGCTTTATGTCGAGAACCAAGAGCAAAGAGCCAAGAAGGACTATTTAAAATATGAGTTTGGCCAGAAAGGAAACATCAGGAAAGCTGTGAACTGCAAAGATGGAGCTAAAAGGATCTCCACTGTTGGGAAGGAACCAGAGAATCAAAAAGATGGTCTGAGGTCTTCACAAGAGGCAGCAGCTGTCCACTCTTTGCAGCCCCAGAATTTCAAAGGAGAGAGGCTTTGCCTTAAGAGGAAAGCTTCAGAGACCTAAACACCAGAATGGCAGCAGGGGCCAAGCCAGGTTCCAAAATTTCACTGGCTTGGAGAATTTGTTTTTGGGAATCAAGGTCAGTGTGTTCATCAATCCAGGCACTCCACCCCTACAACCAAGAGAGAAGGAAGCCTGGCTACTGCTCCAGCTGGCAGCAGACCTTGGCATCATCTATGTGGCACTTGTTTTAGGCACATTCAAAATGCAAGAACTGTTAGTTTAATAAGGCTTCCACCTCGATTTCAGAAGGAGGCCTGGAAGATCAGGCAGTGTACCCCTGAGAGGGCAGTGTGTGGAGTAGAGAGTGAGAAGCTCATTCAGTGGAAACCCCAGAAGTTTGGAAAAGCCAAGAATGTGGATCATCCAAAGAGGGTGTAAAGCCAGCCTAAGAGAAAAGCCATGGAAATTACCACCAAGACTGCTGTAGTAGCGGAGCTGCATGGAGCTCACAACTCAGTGCAGACTGTTTTGGATGTTCCAGTTGGAAATATGGGATTTAATGTTTACCCTGCTGGATTTTGAACATATGTTGTTCCCAGTGTTTTGTATTACCCTGTTGTTTGCAACTTTTGGAATCATAATGTTTATCTTATGCCTCTCAGTGTTGAATATGTTTAACTTTTCTATTGTACAGGGGCTCACAGTTGAGAGCTTGCCTTGGATCTTGGAAGCGACTTGGGATTTGGACTTTTTAGTAATGATGAAACTGTTGGGCCTTTGGCAACTCTTCCAGATGCACTAAAATGTCTTTTGTACAAAGGGACACATACGAAACTTTGGGGGTCCAGGGGTGGAATCTTATGATTTATGTCTAATTGCCCCCGCAAAAACTCATGAATCAATGGGTGGGGAGTTCTAGAGTTTGAGACTTGATGCATGATTCACTGAGATTATGTGTTTTAAAACTGATGAGATTATGGTCAGTGTACTGCTGGGAATTATAGGTGTGGCCTGAGGTGGATAGGCTAAGGCAGTGAGCCTGATGTAATTTAAAGAGAGACAGGGAGACGGACTCTTGGTTTTGCTCTCTGCTCCCCTGGTTGTTCTTTTGCCTCTGTAGCCATTGTTGCTGTTCTGCTGCCTTGAACTGCTGCTCTCTGATATGTGCCACTCAGCCTTGGAGCCAGCCGAGTATGTACTGAAACCTCCAGTAAGTGTGAGCTAAATAAACCTTTCCTTCATTGATTTTGTGTGTTGGGTTTTTGTCCCAACAACGAGAGAATGGTAACTAAGATACCCAATATTTTTTTTTCAGTATTGCAAATAAAATTGTATTTCCCCTACCATATTATACACCTGCAGAATGTATATGTTGAACAAGAAGAAGTGTGTATAATAGAGAAGGTAAATAAAAGTAACACCACCAAAAACCATTGAAATGGTATTTATTTCATAGATAAGCAGATAGATTATACATGAGGAAGAGACAGATGATAGAAGCAGGTAGAGAGATTGAAGGATAGGTAAATATACATTTTCTCTGTCAGGCAACCATCCAGGCAACATAATTTGGATAAAAAGGGCTGATTTCCTTTATCATCTCAAACAGGCTGTTTTATGCCATTTTTGCTCCTTAATCCTCACCTTCACTACTATTTAAGTGACAAATTACATTTTATGTCTCTCAATCTAGTTAACGGTTTTGTGGATGTAGGCATTTTAGGAATTAAAAAATGATAAAGACTAACATGTTTAGTTATATCTATCAGGTGAAGAAAAGCACTGAAATCTAACTCTAATCTTCTTTACAGCACAGAAATATTAATAGAAATATTTCATCTCATAGCAAGCATGATATCACTCTCTTCTAATATAAATTATTTTAGAATGAATTAATATTTTCTAGTAAAAAGTCTCACAAATTCTTTAAAAAACTGAAACATTCTCTTCAAAGAATTCAGAAAGACCCTTGATTTTCTTTTCTGATGGGTAAAATTGTGCCATTTTAAAATAATTATGAAATTTTACAGGCACTGCTGAAAATCACAGTTTGACTTGAGTTACATCTATTAATAGTTAGAAAATTATATTTTTTCTTGTGAATACTTATAGGACAAAAATTGATAGCTGCAGACAGATACTTTGCTTCCCTTTTAAAAAGCATTATGACAAGTCTTGATGGGCAGAAGTTAAGATGATAGGTAATACCTTGCCTGAAAAAAAAAAAAGAATGTAATTTAAAAATCTGCTTTCTTTTTCTATCTTGAAAAGATTCAGAAGACATTAGTGAGAATTTGAAGCATATTTATGATACCATAAAAGTTATCTCTGTAGATTCCTTTAATACTCTTCAAAATAGAGTTTTTATGTGTCGTATGACATTCCTTAAATATCTTCAGTTGCTTAAGAGGCTCCTTTTAAACATGTCACCTCATTTGGGAAAGTACATTTTGCCAATAAATCAGCCCCAACAAGAAGCAAATGATGATATTGTATAGAACAGCCCAATGGTGTTACATCAATAGTTCCTAATATCTAAAGTCTAATTTCTGTTTATATTTCATTTCAAGGTTTTAAAATTATTTTTCCTTAAGTTTTAATTTGTGTTTATACATTATTTGAGGACAGACAAAACAGAAAAGTACATATTTAGTAGCAGTATCTGTAAAGCACTGCAGTACAGAATAGACCTGAATCAAATTTATGCATTTAGAATAAGACAGAGAAAATTCTCCCTATTAACTTTAACCACTATGAAATGGAGAAGTGTGCACATGGATCTTTTACCTATTTCAAATTTTAGGATGTCTGTTGAAATTATATTTTAAAAGTGTGGTCATGAGGTGTAATTTAAAAATTTACACATCATAAATTTACAAATGTATAATAAATATACATATATCACTATAATGAAGATATTGAAAAATTTATTCACTCTGAAATATCTTTGTGCTTAAGTAAATTACTCCAAGGTTTCTAAACTAAGTCAGCAATTAGCCTCTATTGCACTTAACAGATAGGAAATGACTAGGGAAACATTTAATTGCATGAAAATAGTCAGCTTAACATTGTTCAGTAAATACAATGTAGAAAAAAATCAAGAATCAAAATTAAGTTGGCTTTGAGTTATAATAATATGTGTAAGATCAGATACTATTTTTAAGAATAAATAATGATATAAGACAATAATTAAATGCAAAAATTAACAAAATCTTCTGGAAATAATACATTCATAAGTTATTATAATTTGCACCAAATTTGATAATGTTACCACTTTTGAGTAAGACTGTTTCCTGGGAAATTCTAATAGAAAATATATCTGCAAACATGAGAACAATATGCTGAATCAGAGACCACAGTGAAAACATTTTTTAAAATTTTAATTGATTATATTTTGTCTTTTTAGGTATTTGGTGCAGAGTCTACAGTGTGTCAGTATGTAGATCAGATTTGTAGTGATTCTCCTGTTTTCAGCCTCCTAAGTGCTGGAATTATAGGTACATGCTACCATGTTAAAACAACATGAGAAGTAAATATACAATATAGATCTATACTTTGTGTGGTGAACATTTTCAATGGGGAAATATACAGGAAAGACGAAACAGTATTTCATAATGTAGAAAATATTTTTTATATGGAAAAGCTGTTTTACATGATAAAATTGTCAGCAAGACTAATCAAGGGGCCGTGGAGATGTCTCAGTGGTCTAAATTGCCTGCTGAGGCAAGCTTAGGCAATCACAGGGATAGTGGTTCAACCTCCAGCACCACATGCTGTGCCCGCATCACCCCCAAGGCAGGCTGAGCAGTCCATTAAAAAAAAAAAAAAAAAAAAAAAAAAAAAAAAAAAAAAAAAAAAAAAAAAAAAAGACTGATCAGATTACATATTTGCTGGTAAAATTTTTGGATTTTAAATTTAAAAACAAAATCTTACAAAGAACCAGAAAGAAAAGATTAGGTACAAAGAGAGAAATTCAGACCAGCACTATGCATGTCATGGAGGAGACAGCCCAGGAGCATCTGAACAGAAATGCATGACATGCCTGCCGTTCCAAACAACCAGCAATTTAATTTAGAGTGAAATCTATCTATCTATCTATCTATCTATCTATCTATCTATCTATCTATCACTCTAAAACCTCCAGTTGTATCAGTTGTATTTTATGCCCTATCATTACATAAAGAAAATATTTTAAATATAAAAGCAAATAAAAATTCCAGTATTGAAACTTAAATAAAGGCAAAACAGTGATTTCTGGAAGAGTTTCGATCAGTAGTCAGAGAAATAATTCTAGCCACTGTCTGCCTTTTAAATAATATTTTCTTGGGGAAAAGGCATGTCCATTAGTTTCTATGTATCTATGGATGTTTGCAAACTATAGTAAGAGACATGAGTGGTATAGCGGAGACCACATAGTCATCCAAACTTGAACTATTTATTATTTAGATGAAAAAGTACACCTAAAGCTTTACGTCATTTCTGTCAAACCTAAGATTAGGAGGGTAAAGTCGTTTGAAAGCTTCATTGAAGAGAAGGAAGTATAAAGACAATGGTGGTTTCTAAAGGCTGTATTTTAGGTTCAGTGTTAAAGACAGAAACGGAGAACCAGATAGAGGAAGGAACACTTAAAAGAAGTGGTATTCTCCTTTAAAATGCTAGTGAAAATTACATTTCATACCTAGAAAAGTAAGCAACAGTGTCAGTAGTAATGGTAGAATTATACACTAAATGTCAGCAATTTCATAAAGAGGAAAATAAAGAATGAGAAAACAAATGGACCAACTAGTAGCACATAATATATAAAATTATACAAAATTTTAAGCGATAACATGTGAAAAGTCAAAATAAAATCCCTTTATAAAGGATTTTCTCAATATTTGCAAAGAAAAATGATCAGTTATTCTCTTAATAAGTAATCTTGACCAAGTTAATAAATTTAAGCTGAAGTTATAAGAATAATAATAAAAATGACTAAAGAAGCAAGTAGAAGTAAAGTTATTCTAATAAGTTGTTTCCCCAATTCTAGTAATTTAAAACATGAAAAGTTCATTTCATGCTTGCATAAGATCTTTTTCTTTCTATCTTTCTTTCTATCTTTCTTTCATTCTTTCTTTCTTTCTTTCTTTCTTTCTTTCTTTCTTTCTTCCTTCCTTCCTTCCTTCCTTCCTTGCTTCTCTCTCTCTCTCTCTCTCTCTCTCTCTCTCTCTCTCTCTCTCTTTCCTTTCTTTTTTTCAGATCGAAGGACTGAACTCAGGCCCTTGCACTTGCCAGGCAAGCACTTATTCTACTCAACTATCTTCTCAGCCCCTTGACTAAAATTTCTTAATGTATCATCAATGTTTATTCATTGATTCCAGCCAAGAAAGGGGAAAAGTTGGGAGCAGACACCCATGAGAGGCAGCAACCATTTTACTGAAGATGTTGGTCATGGAGTCACAGCCAGTTGCACAAAGCAAAGTACATAATGAAGATTTCAAATCCTTTCTACTTGATTTCACCTTTCCTACCTTACAGATAGTCAGCTATTTTCCTTCTTTCATGGCCTTGGCATTTAGGACCACAGCTTTGTTCCACTGAGAAGCAATGTAAATAAGTCAGTATCACAACTCAGAGTGGTCGAGATCCTTTCAAGACACTGAATCAGGGCTATATGAACCTTTGGTATAGCAATGAAGCATTTTGATGGGCATTAAATGAGTAGCCATCCAATGCCATTGTTTAAAAGGCTTTGGAATATAAACTTGATATCGTGACTTTTAACAAGAAACACCCTGGTTGCTGTGAGGCATCCTGACTGCAAGGAGAAATGTGACATCCCCAGGATCAATAAGCAGACATTTGCAGTACTGTAGACCACGGTTATGTTGACAGAAACCCTAGCAACAGCAAAAAGAGGGATGAGAGAATTAGTATCTGGATATAATTTGGGTTCCAATTATTTCTAAGAGGCAGGAATTACTTGAAGAGAGTGCAATTAAAGATCCCACATAAGAGAGAGTAGAGGCAATAGGTAGCTAGTAGAAGTAATGGAAGGGGGCACAAACTCTGTAAGAGGTGTTTTGTTGTTGTTTCCCCATGGGTGGCACTGGGCAATGAAGCTTGGACCTTTGCTTTGAACTCCATTACAAGGTCTTTTAAACTTATTTATTTAGAGTCAGGGTCCAGCTACGTTACTAAATTGCCCTGGCTGGGATCCAGTCCTCCTCCTTCCCCTCTCAGAGTGCAGTGATTCCAGACATGTCCGCCAGGCCTCTGGGTTCCTTATTCTGGTATAAGGGTGATTGATTTATTAAAACAAAAGAAGTTATGAAGAAAAATGATGAGCTGAAGAATGTGTATAATAGCGTTTCTTTAAAATGGAGTAATGATAGCCAGAAAATGTTTTAAAAAGAGCCAATCTATCATATCCAATATGAAGCATTTATAAATGAGTTTAATGTTAATTTGTCATCTAGTCTCCAACTCCATTTTACTGATTTGTTCCTCAACAAAAATTCACTAATACCTAGGATACCATTTACAAAGAAAAAGAATATTAGTTCATAATGCAATCTTTAGATTCACTGGAGTAATCATAGAAACATGTACATATCTTAATGTGATTTCTATACTGGGAATGATAATGTGATGACAGATTTCTTTGAGGATTTAAATGCTCTATCACATGTGGCTTTGGATCTCACCATCTAAGTAGACCATATTTATCACATCCTTGTAGGAGAACAGTTAGATTTAATTCTGAATTCTCTTTTTGCTGGGTTTTGGGGTCCAAATCAGAAATCCTAGGCTTTGACAACTGTTCAAGGGACCAAAGAACCCAAATTTTAAACAGAATAATCCTAGCTAATGTTAATTTGATTATTATCAACAGATACTCACTGAGTTAAAATTGCATTTTCATTTCATATGAGAATTCCAAAGCACAGTTCCTAACTTTAGGAAATTCATTCTGTCTGTCAGAGACAAAAATAATTATATTGTAGCAGAACTGCAAAACTGTGGTAACTGTAATAAGTTTTTAAAGTATGTTGGAAAGTCTAGCCTAGTGCCATGGTGGTGAGATACCAGCATTTAGAAGGTGGGGCAAGTAAGTGGCTTACCCAGAGCTTCATGCCAGCCTTGCCTAGTACCACGTTCAAGACTATAGAACTAAAGAAAAAGATCTTGTTTGACTTACCCCAAGAAATTTAACCTTGTAAATACCAGATTTATTTATAAAGAAATCTCTTGAGAAAGAAGTAAAATTAGACAGTTGTAATTTTAAGTTTCAATCAATTATTCTCCATGTAAATTCAAATTTGATTATATTTTGTTCACAGTATGCACTAAATAGAAAAATAAATAAATGTAAATTTTTGAGACAGTCCAGAAATTAATACTAATTTCCTTTTGTGATAAATTTAAATTCATTTTCTTCATATAAACCATGTTAGATTAAAAAAAAAAGAACTTTTGCAGTGAAAAATCTGGGAAAATTATAATGTCCTCTGTCACAGGACTTAATTATAGCTGGGAATGATCCTCAGTCGAGCTGGCAAGATGGGTTAGCTGTCTAAATGACCTGCTTAGGCAGGCTTAGGCAACTATAGGGACCGCGGTTTGACCCCCAGCACTACATGCTGTACTAGCCCCACATTCAGGACAGGCTGAGTGGGTCATTAAAAAAAAAGAGGAGAGAGAGAGAGAGAGAGAGAGAGAGAGAGAGAGAGAGAGAGAGAGAGAGAGAGAGATACTATGTTTACCTCAAGATCTAATATACTTAGTGAATAAATTGTTCTTACAATTCTTTTTTTTTTTTTTTTTTTTTAATGGAATTAGGGATGGAACTCAGGACCTTTCACTTGCCAGTCAGACACTTGTGTCCCTGAGCTATCTCCCCAGCCCCAGTTCTTAACCTCTTTTTTCTTACACAGCTGGGTCTGTATCTTGCAGGGTTTCTGTAGGTCACCCTTCAGAAAGCAGAGCTAATTTAGATTAGGACTGCATAACATTGGAGGTTATTGATGCTACCAATGTAATAAGAAGATGTGGCATAGATATTATGAATCACTGACTTAAAATACATAGTTACAAAGTTTTTAAGACAGGATATCTCACAGCTAAAGCAGAGAAACAGCCCAAATGTCCTACCCTCTGTATAAGTTATAACAGAAGAAAATGGATCATGTATTTTGTTGTCTATTTTGATTAAAAAAATTGCTGAATTGAAATAAGACCTTTCACTACCAACACAATTTACTATGGGAAGCAATGAAGAAATATACCAAAAGTGAGAACAGAGAATGAAAGTGAAGACTTGGAAAGGACTTATTATATTTTAAGGTTAATAGTCTAGACTTGTTAGCTCCAGGTGATTGAAGATGAGCATAATAGTGACATTGGTGAATACAGTGCAGAAGCTACTAATGAAATATGATCCGCAAATGATCAGTGTGAAAGGAGATATGAGGGAGTTTGGTATGGTAGGTGAAAGCATCCATCAGAGATGTCCACACTGAAATGCCCAAAATCTCTGATTGGGTTACATGGGAAATTGGACTTTACACTTAAAATTAAAATCGCAAATTTTAGAATTGCGGTTATTTAGCTGAGCCCATTCTAACCATCAGACTCTTATCGAGAGGGTCCTTCTGAGAACCTAGTCACTGACCCTGAGCCTGTTGTGTTGACATTTTCCTTAAATAGCAAATATTTATGGCATGGAGTTGTGAAGTCATAAATATGTAGTGTCTTAAGTATGCAAGTAAGAGAAACTGTGTTTAAGGAAGCATATCATAAAGCCAAGTAGGCAGTAATTTGTTAAGGCAACAATAGGGAGCAACTTGGTAAATTGGTGTGCAGTCCTTATTACAGAGGAATGACAGGTTAAACCTGAAGAACAGTGCTTTCAGTAGCAGTGTGTGTGTGTGTGTGTGTGTGTGTGTGTGTGTGTGTGTTTGTGTGGCATATTTATATACACAAATACATATATGTTGGTATGATGTAAATATGCTTTCACTGCAGGTGAACTCAGTCAATATAGTTGAACAAGAATAGTAAAAGCCACAGAATTGTTGCTATTAAACAATTTGGGCTTTAGCTTTATAAAGATTCTTAAGTCATCTGATATTAATGTTCCCGAAGTTTTCAATGATGGGATGGCACATTTACATTAATGAAAATAAAAAATCTGCTCATGAAACAATATCTTTCTCTTTCTTTAAATCTCAGGTATTATAAAAGGATGGTGCAGTATATAAATAAATCATAACTAGTATTTATCAAATGGAAATGGCAAAAATTGCTTGCATAATGCCATGATATATAAGTAATAATCTAAAATAAGAAAAATGATTTTATTCATTGATTTTACATAAAATTATACAGATATATATTATTTCACAATTTTTGTTGATTTTAAAATTATTTTATCAATACTGTAGTTGATATTGTTGTTTTTAACAATAAAGACTCCAGTGATCAGATCATTCTAAAAATTCAGATATACTATCATATAAACCGAGGAACCTACCTTGAGCCTCACAGTTACTTCTGATAATGGCTGAAAGCCCATGTCTCCAGAACAGCAGATCATAGTGTGGGTGCCAAATATCCCCGAGGTTACAGGATTGTGGATCAGTGTCAAAGATTTTTTTTTTCTAGTAGAAAATACAGTTGTATTTTCTCTTCTACAGTTGTATTTTACCTTCTCAGGTAAAGGCAGGGGAAGGCCTTCTTCTGCAGAACAAATGAACTAATTCTACAGATTCAGTGTCCCTGAAGTTTGAGACAAGTTGCTCTCTGATTCTGTCTATTCCTCTATATCTTCTGGTGGCAAATAGCCTGGGCATTATTAGAGACTGGAGGGCCAGATGTATCAGGAAGCTGGAAAGAAGATTTGCTTTATTTGCATATTTTATGAAAAAATATCAATCAATCATGTTGTGAGCTAAAGGGAACAGTGGCTTTCAGGAATGAAGATCAGTCTCATGTTGTGAGCTAAAGGGAACAGTGGCTTTCAGGAATGAAGATCAGTCCCAAAAAAGGAAAATAATGGAAAAAGGTAATGACTTATTTCTAAATATTTTCTAATATCACACTTTTGACACTGAAGAACTCAGCGTACTTAGAATGGATATGATTGTATGTTGCTTAGAAGCAACTAGAATTAGGTCTTACAGAATTCTTTTTTTTTTTTTTTTTTTTTTTTTTTGTGGGACCAGGGTTCGAACTCACGACCTTGCACTTGCCCAGCAGGCACTTGTGCCTCGGAGCTATCTCCCCAGCCCCTAGAATTCTTTTTAGAATACCATCGCTGTGTACAAAAGTCCTTGTCTTTTTTTGTGGTAATTTCTATCACTACAGATTGTTTAAATTTGCTAGCTATATTTTGCCACATCAAAAACATTTAATTAGTTCCTATTTTCTATTTTAATTGATAAGTAACAATTATACTTAGTGTTTCATGTAACATATTATGATTTAAATATCACTGAAAACAAATAATTATATATTCAAAATAGTTGCAGAGAATAGTTTACATATTCTCAACCCAAATAAGTATTCAAGATGGGGAATATGGTAATTATCCTGTTCTCATCTATATACCTATAAACATGGATCTAAATTGTTTATCATACTCATTACTGTAATAATTTGAGAGAGACAGAGACAGTGGGATATCATAAATTAAATATACATCATATTACTACCTAGTTTGTCATCAATACCTTGGTGTACCCTGAGTTTATAAGAGAGGTAGGTCATGATTTATAAATATCCATGAGCTGTAAATCTGTACCTTAAAATTAATCAACTTATATCCAAAAGCAGGAGGTGAAATTTAGAAGACAATTGGTAAAATTTTGCACCAAGCTTTGTATTTGTACAGTACAGCAGCTTTAGAGCAAACAGGCCATGGTGCACCTGGGGTGCTTTATCAGAAAATCGTGACATTTTACTGAATTGTAAACACATTCATAGGTGAAAAATCTGTGTTGGAGTAGAAGCTCAGATGATTGAGTAGTAAAGGTTATGTGATTCATGGGTTGCTTGTGTCTGTTTGCAAAATTACTTTAGCTATGCATGTCTTGGTAAACCCTCAGTGGGTTAATATGTACCCACTTTACAGGAGTGGAAACAGGAGCCATATGTCCCACATTTTGTCATCGTTCTACATCCACACATCCTCACTTATTTTTCTGAGACTAGTTTGCTCCATAGGCGTCACCATCAGAATACTGCCAATGGAAAGTAATGACTCAATACATACTTTTAGCTAAAAATAGGCCAACAGTTTGTCTTAGTCAGTGGTGAAGTGTTAGCAATCTTTCACATACTTTTTCAAAAAAAAGTGCACAGATGTTTTGCAGGTCTTGCCACATTGAAACGAAGTGACATTGGTCTTTTGTAAGGACAAAACCACGAAACACTAAAGGAAAGTGTTGGTAATGTCCTATATTATGCATTTGTTGCAATAATGGCAAAAGATCATTCACTCCTACTAATGACATCAATTGTTGCCTTTACAGAGGGAACGGTTTCTCTGTTTGAGCCTTGATATTCTTTCTAAGAGGTTTCTATGCTGCAGTGATGTCCAGTGTTATACTACTCTGTTAGTCTTGTACTGCTTCCTTAACAAATTTCTACCACAAGGTGCCTTAAAACAGCCACTGCCTCACAGGTGACAGTACAAGTAGACCCCAGCCAGGTCTTTCTTCTACCATGCATAAATTCATTGTTTTCTTAAAGAAAATAAATGATCAGGGCTGGGGAGATAGCTCAGTGGTGTGAGTGCCTGTCCGGCAAGTACAACGTCTGAAGTTTAGTCTGTGGTAGTGCATGCAGTGTAGGTCCCAGAACCCAGGTGTGTTGTGCTTGTCCTGAAACCAGGTCTGGTGGTACATGCCTGTAATCCCAGCTCTGAGGAGACTGAGGCAGGAGGACCATTGTGCGTCTGAATTGTGTAATGAGAGCCCATATCAACAAAAAAATACACAAAAATATAGAGAGAAAACAAATTGTTTTAATGAATATTTTGATATCATAAAATTCAAGTGTGCAACATATTCCAGAATTATAAAAAAGCATACTACAATGGCATCATTTTCTTTACTGTATTATCTCTCTCATGCTGGGTAGGTAAGTTTCTAATTAACAAATTGATGCTGATGAAAATCTCAATAATCGCCTTCATTATGCATAGATGCAGGCTCAAATGTGCAAGTGTTTGCTGAAAACTTTGCATTTTAGAAATATTCAGTCACAAATAAAGGTTATAGATCAAATATTTTAAAAGAAAAATACTTTTTCTCACTAGTATTGAAATTTAAGTGAAAAAGACAAAGTAGTTGATAGAAAATGACATTCTCAAATATTTTACATTCTATTGAGAACACACTTTGCTGATACAGTGACTAAATTTTCTGTGAAAACATCAAATGATAGCATTCACTATTTTTGAACTAAAATTGGTTTTAGATAAAAGCACTTCTGAAAGCAGTTATTAATACTAAACATTTATTCATTTGGAAAGGCATTCTATTTTAGAGCATGGCGTAAAATGCAAGCATGACCTTTCAGCAACAATTATCTATGGTGTAAATTACAAACAATAAAGTTTAATCATGCCATATTTATGCAAAATGAGGTGATTAAACACACATAGGAGATATTCACATCATGAGAAAATCAAAATCATTAGGATAATCTGAATTCTTTTTATTTCCAGAGATGTTAGAAATAAGCATGGAAATTTACTTCTTTAGCATGCAAGGCAGATATATAAAAATATCAAAAAGAATTTAGATCAAATATTACCCTGAAATACTTTACTTATCAAAAAAATACTAAAAATTATAAATAAATACTGTATCCTCATGCAATATACAAAAGAGAAATTTTTATCTATTTTAATTATATTTTGTTACATATTTGAGTATAAATCTCAAAAAAATCCATTGTTTGGCACTACTGTAAATGAGAACTGCTATAGTCAAGTTTCTTACTGTATGAGAAAAGCAACAAAGACACAGGACACTCATGGGAGCTGACACTTGATCAAAAGCAGGAGGTGCACAGGAGGCTGAAGTGTAAACTTCCATTTGTCTTATGTCCCAAATCCTACCTTTTACTTTTTCATTTGTTACTTCACCAAACTTCTGGAGTTTCAAAACATTCTTCTCTTTCTCAGTGTTTTGGTTTGAGAATGTTCCATTAGAATTTCAAATCTCTCAAATAAAGCTACTCTTCTGATCATAAAACAAACAATATCAATAGAGTGAAAAGACAACTCACAGAATGGGAACACATTTCAGCCAACTGTCCATCACACAAACGAATTATGTTTAGAAAATGTAACGAGCTGAAAAACAAATCAGGCAGGCATCCAAATTCAAAGACAGAATAAAAAAAATGGGCTTGTGAGATGAATATACATTTTTCAGATTAAGAAATACAAATGGATTGGGAGACTGAGGGAGGAGGATTGATGCGAGTTTGAGACCCGCCTGGGCTACAAAATTGAGCTCATGGTCAGCCTGAATTGCTTAGTGAGACCCTGTCTCGAAAAGGAAAAAAAAAAAAAAAAGATAAATGACAAATAAAAACATGAAAAACTGTTGAACATAAGTAGTCATTCAAGAGATGAGAAATAAAAGGACACTGAGATTTCATCTCACCCAGTAAGAATGGCCCTCATTAAGAAGTCGGCAAATAACAAATACTAGAGGGTTTGGGGAAAAAAAAAGACTGTTCTTTATGATTAACAGGAATGTAGAGTGGTGCTTTGGGAACTGGTGTGGAGAATCCTGACAAAACTAGGATTAGACATCCCACTTAACCAAGCAATTCATTTTCTGGGTATTTTCCCAGAAGAGTTAAATTCACCATAGCACAGAAATTTCATATATGTGTGTACCCATGTTTATAGCACCACAATTTATCACAGCACAATTTTGGAACTGCCCATCAACTAAAGAATGGATTAAAATCCTGTAGTCTTTTTATACAATGAAGTGCTACTCAGTTACAAAGTGTGATAAATTTGAGATTTATAGGTAAATGGATATGACATCAGCCCATACTTATAAGTGAAACAAACTAATCTTGTCTATGAGATCATATTTTTCCATAATTTAAGAAGCTAAAATAATAAATAAGATCCAAAATATACAATAGACATTATGAAATGGGAAGAAAATTCTGTAAAGGGAAGAGAAACTGGAATAGGAAAATGGGTATTGTATTAGTATTCTTCTCCCATTCATGGGAAAATTTCTTCTCTTATTTTAATGAAAAGAAATTTTTGTATCAATAATAATTAGAAAAATTATCATGTCTGCATCCTGTGCTCTGAATAACTACTACAAGGACAGCAATATGCATTGTATTAATTATTGAGAATGTACTACTAATGTGTTTTGAAACTGTCTCACAACTACTGGAGGTTACATGGTTTGAAATAGCCCAAGTTATGTAGCAAGTCCTCAGAGCCTTACTTGCTCATGAGGCTGGTGTGCTGCCCTGTCTAGAGGAGCCTCTCTATGCTTGCAAAGGACGCCACTGGCCTGGATCTGAGGAGTGCATGCGGCCAGTTTAATGGTTCTTTCCTCTCTGGCTGCACCTCTCAAGCCCAATCCTGCTGCTCTAGCCACACCCCTCAAGCCACTCACTGTTCCTCAAACCATGTCTGTGCCAAGACTTACATGAGGCTTTGCGGGGGCAATAAGACAAAAATCATAAGTTTTTTTTTTTTTTTCTGGCTCAGGTTGCCTTAAGGGTGAGTGCAGGGATTGAATTGCCACCCCGTGCCTGGGTGGGATTGCCAGCACAGGCACTTATAGCACTGAGCCTTACTTGAAAGCCTCCCGCATTTCTGTTCTTGTTGTAGAGCACTTAATGCAATTGCACCTTGTCCTTAGGAGCAATCTGAAAGTCTCCACAAATCTGAAAGAGTAAAGCATTGCTGCAGTGGATTAAGTCATTGGATTAACTGAATTCAATTGAGTCTTGGATTAGGAAAGTTGTAAGATCACTGGTTTCTATTTCTCTAAAAATTTATGAAATTATTAGTAAGCACAGGTAATGATGTGATGAAACTCACCAAGTAAACTGAGTAATACGTACCATATTTCATCCAAAATTTATTAGCTAATGAGTTGGTATGCCTCTATTTCATCTTATTTAGAATTACATTGTCTTAGTTTCCACATTTAGTAGTGTCAGAAAACAATCAGTATTCAAGAATTATGTCACCAGAATGAGTGAACAAATGGAGAAACAGTTGTTCAATGTAAAAAATTAAAAGTAGCAAAACCAGTGTTGGCATCTGGTGCAAGAGGGTAGTGAACACTGAATCCGAAAACTCAATGAAGTAGCAAGTGAATTAAGGCTAGGCGTGGGTGGTGTCTCTTTCTACTCCTGCTCACATGCTTCTAAGGCAGGACAATTCCACCTTCAAACTCAGCCTAGAAAGCTGAATAACTGCTTTCTCAAAATAAGATAATCCACAGGATTGGTGATGTGGATGAGTAGGAGAGCACCCTTCTGTGAAAGAAAATAAAAATGACACCTAAAGCCAAGCCAAACTGAAAGAAAAAGGAAAGCAATTACAGTATAAACTGTGAGAAACTGAATGGCTTGTCAATATTTTTAGTTTCATTGATTAAATACTGTATTTTATTATGTGAATCAGTTCTGTTAAGAAATGATCAACTTGTAATCATCAAATGTTCTCTGCTCTGAACACAGCCATCAGAAGAAGCTTGACACTTCTTTATTTAGATTTTGTATCACTGTGATAGATTACACACACACACACACACACACACACACACACATACACACAAGCTACAGTATTTCTGGCCAACCAAATTCAGTTTAGTCAAATCCATATTCATTTTTATTTATTCATGCATTTTAACAAAAGTAGGAAACTGGGCAATATTTACTTTTATTTGGAATATATATATAATATATAATATATTATATATAAATTATATAATGCATTATATATATAAATTAATGTGAAAATTTTAATTTACATAGTTTCATTAAAAGCAATATGTAGCTGTAAAGAAAAGAAAACAGGTGCCTGCTTAGAGGAGAGTGCAGGGACTGGGGTTCAATTCCCAGCATGCAAGCCAGGCTAGACCCCCAAAGGGCCAGCTGAGATGGGGATTAAGCCTGTGCATGGTGGTGCTTGCCTGTAATACCAGAGCTTGGGAGGCTGAAAATCAGAGGATCACTAGGATTCCAATCACTGTAGTGATACACTGTAGACTCTGTAGTAAATACATAAAAAATAGAAAAAAGAAAATAAATCATTTAAAATAGGTTGTAATCTGAACAAGTAATTTGAATACAACAATACGAGATAAGACAACCATTCCTGGGTTCTTGTCACATTGTTTAATGAAATTCTCTTAATATTTCTATTTTTTGACTATATTTTGTTCTTTGTAAAAGAATAAGAAATGGATAAAAAAAGAGAAAGGTAGGCTTAGTCAATTAAAATAATAGGTTGTTATGGCTTACATCTATATGTCCCAAAGCTTTTTGGGCCATTGGTAGGGCTTTGAGGAGGGTAGCTGGACCATGGATGTGTGATTCTGGGTTGGTCAACAGATTTGGTTTGCCATGGCTATAGGAGATGGAATTACTGAAGAATAAAACCCCTCCCTGTATGTGGTTAGAACCAAACAATGGTCTTGGAGCTTGGATGCAGTGTAAAGCCTGAGAAGGAAGGCGGTCTCCTTGGGTTTGGGCTGCCTTGTAGCCAGTCGACTATGGACTGTAACCATCATGAACTGTGAGCTAAAAATGAACCTTTTCATCTTTAACTTGTGGCTCTCCGGAAGATTTCACCAACAATGCACATAGCTAAGATGTAGGGATAAAAGAAGCAGTAAGATAGTCTTTCATCTTAAGTTAGATGTTTAAATCTCTGATAATGTTTCTTCGTAAAATTTTCAGAGAAATGAGATGGCATTGTAGGAACCATCATCAGTATTTTTGGTGTACCTTAGGATAGGTATTGAAGCTGCCTTTTGGGCTGCAAATCAGATGATGGTCTCAGGAATAATTTATGGCTTTTATTTTTTCTGGCTCAGTGATACTTTGCTACAGTGAGCGGGAAGTATGATTAAACAAATTGAATTAATTAAAAGAGCAACTAGAATAAGGCATTTATCATTCAAGATACTATCTTTTTCATGTATTCTGTCACTGTTTGGATATCTTTTATAACTTTATAGTGCTTTATGATACTGAAACCCAAACCTTCCCTTTGGGGATTAATAACAAGCTGACATTAGTGTGTTATACTGAGTTCTACCATAATAAATGGCAGCCTTAGTAATGAGAGTATATATGGATCTCAGTAATACAAGTAGCTTCAGGAAAAGCAACAGAATGCATGATGTATTCTGTCTTTTTCAGTGAATTTGAACATTTACTAAATTATAAACACAGAAAACATAGAATTCAGGTGTAATATTATCATTTATCTTTTGATTTTTTCAAATACTTAAACCATTCAAATATAAACATTTTGATGGTTGGGATTTTCTGTAACCCTTAATGTTTTTAGCAAAATTACCAAGGATATAAACTGAAAAATGTAATCCCTATTGTATGCTGAGCATACTTTAGTGGACTTATTGTTTTGTAGGATTCATTTATTTTTGCTTTTTATGTACTTACTATAGGGTCTACAGCATTTCACTATGCAGATCGGAATTGCAGCAATCTTTCCTGTTTTGCAGCCTCCCAAGTGTTGGGATTACAGGTGCACACTCCCATGGCCACTCTTAACTGCTATATTAGTGTACCCTAGGGGCAGGGACAGGACTGCAGGCTTTATATGATTTATATGTCACCCTGGAAATACACTCATGACAACATATATCATTCCCTAGTTTTAAATGAAGGAATTACATATTAGAGACTTTAAAGAGCTTTCTAGTGAGCCACGTTGTCTGTTGTGTCTTAAAGATAATTAGCATTAATTTATCACTTTATGTACCTTGTACATAATTCTAAAATGTCAGTTTTCATTGTTCTTTGCCAGAGCATTCAAATAATTAAAATCTAGGATACCTGTAATCAACAATAATGTATCATTTAATCACTGTTTGTGAGTAAGAAAATAATGACTAATTCTACTTAATTATTAATCTCAACTAACGCTCCAACCAAAGAAGATATGCTCAGCATGAAATTAGGTTGCACTGTGGTAAGTGATCATAGAAACATAGCAAAAGTGCTGTATGAACAAGAACTAATTTAGGCTTAGTTATTGTTGGCAAGACTGACTTGAACTGCAACTTATAGGAACACAACATGTCCAAAAATACACTAACCAGGATGAACATGAAGTAAGTTGGTAAAGTCTTGCTAGACCCACTTTGGCTTTGCCATTTACTGACAATGTTGTTTGATAGTAACTCCTAACTGCCAGTGTCTTTGGACAATACATGTGCCAAGGCCACACATTTGTCCCTGAGAGCTCCTCAAATGTCACCTCTGAATAAGCCTTCCTCAGTCCATGGCTGACGGAGCAAATTTCTTCCCTCTGAATTTACAGAGGTAAGTGTACCTGTGGAACAATTTTAGCTATAGTTTCTAAGTGGGTTAGTACAATTAGAACTCAGATGGAAGCTTATTCTTCCTTTATTTTATTTTGGTTCATTGCTTGCCTTTTATGAATAATCATTTATTTATTTATTTTTATTAACTTAAATACGAAATAATGCAACAGCTTCAAAACACTTTAGAAGTACATTCCAAATAATTGATACAATGCATATTGTTGTCCTTATTAATGATTTAAACTATTTGAAGAAAAATGTTTGTATTTATTTTCACCTGTAGATAGGGTAATAAAAGACTAATGTTGTTATATTCATGAAAAACAAAGAAATAAGAAAGTTGAATGGAGTCAGGAAGGTATAGTTATGAACTTATGAATTCCTAAGACATAATGTATATGTATTTTATATGTATGTAGGACAGTGGAGTTCTCTTGTTTTTCTCTCCCTGTTGAGATAAAATATCTGACACCCAAAAGTAAGGATGGAAAGGTTTATTTTGTTCACAGTTTGTGGAAGTTTCAGTCCGCAATCAGCTGGCTTCAGGTCAGAGTGGCATGACAGAGGCAAGAGTCCATGGTTGTAAAAGGTAGAAAGAGCAAAAGAGAGGTGGAAAGCAAGCCTCTTTGTCTCAGTTATCTTGTGTGCCCGCTACCTGCCCATGGTCTGACCACCTTGTCCTCTGTTCTTCTGTATCCTCTTTCCACTGAGGTTTTATACAGAGTAAGGACCTTGTCACCCCGCTGTACCCCTCGGTTAAACTTTTGAACTTTTCAAGTTGACACAGTTATTAACCTCCTAGATCAGTAAGGACATGACTTTTTCACTCCAGGAAGGATAGTTTCTGAATTACTTAGTTAAAATTCTAGACTCCTCAAGATGACTCAATATATCAACCATAACACCTGTGTTCACCAGATCTTGAAAGCAAGGACATTGACTTTCTTCAACTTTCATGTTGCCATGTTATATTCGTTCAGTGTTACAAAAATCTAATCTTGTGCAAATGTCCTTGTGGTAGTTGACACATTGTGTCACCTTGAGGAAGCTTGGCTGGATGGGGTGGGCTGGTTCCTGGCTGTGGGGGCCCCATCCTGCAGGATGCGGAGGGCTTGCCCTGGAATGTGATTGGGCCTATGGCCAAACAGGGCCGTCCCAGAGTGACTCAGCACAAAAAGTGATTAAAAAGAGTTGAGGAAGATTTTGTGAGATCAGAAGAACCCAGTTTGGACCTAACCTGGCTGCTTACTGCCTGGCCCAGACCTGCCCCACTTCCTTGGAGAAGGCCTGTTTTTTGGAGGATCTTGATCTTCATAGCCACACCACTTTGAAGGAGCTCTGGAGCCAGCAGAGTATGAACTGAAACCTCCACTAACTGTGAGCTAAATAAAGCTTTCCTTCCTTCATTTTGAGTGTCAGGTATTTGTCCCAGCAATGAGAAAAAAGTAACTAAGATAGAATTTGGTACCAGAGAAGTGGGGTCCTTGCTATGGCCTTACTTGACAATGTGGATTACAACCTTTTGGGAATGGCTTACAGGAAGAGATAGGAAGGCTTCAGAGATGGCGCCTATAAGCAAAGCACTGGAACAGCTTCGGCTATTCTGTTTGGGAGATTCTAGTCAGAACTGAGACCAAAAGATTGGCTTGAAGCCTGGGTATAAAGAATGGCTTGTGAGCAGAGATAGCGAATATTTGGAGAGACCATCCACTTGTGAAGAGCTGAAAAAACTTCAGCTGTTCTGTGGAGGAGATTCTGGTCAGAACTCAGACCAGAAGACTGACAGAAGACTTGCCAATAAAGACCAGGTTGAGGAGATTTCTGCTTGGAAGAAGGATGACATTGGTTATTGGACTTCAGATGGTGTGTGATTGGCTGAAAGCTTATTTGCATTTTGCTCCTGTTCAGAGACATTGCCTGAGACTGAAATTAAGCACAGTGGACTAGTTAATCTTGAAAAAGAAATTTCAAAGTAGTCACATATTGGGACAGTGGTGTGGTTGTTGTTGGAGACTTTTAACCAGATTTATGTTAAGAATGAAGAGCTAAAAGCCCAAAAGGATGATATAAAATGTTGTGAGTTTGGCCAGGAAGGAAGTGCCAGGAAGGCTGTGGACTGTGCAGATAGAGTGCAGAGGATCTCCATTGCTGAGAAGGAACAGGGGATGTACTGAAGGCATCATAGGAGGTAGCAGGCTCTTGCACTTTGTAGCCTCAGAATCGCAAGGGTAAAGAACTTTGCTTTGAGGAGAAAGCCCCAGATTCCCATATTCCAGAATGGAGGGAGCAGCCACACCAGGTTTCAGAGTGGAGACGGCGGACACACCAGATTTCAGAATGGCACCAGCATAGAAAATTTATTCCTTGGAATCAGGGTCAGAGTGCTCAGCAATCCAGGCACTCCACCCTTACAGCTAAGAGTAAAGGAAACCTGGCTACTGCTCCAGGTGGCAGCAACCCTTGGCATCATCCACATACTGTTGGTTTTAAGCACATGCAGAATGCAGTTCTGAGGTTTAAAAGGCTTCCACCTAGATGTCAGAAGGCCTCGTAGGCCAAGCAATATGCCCCTGAGAGGGCTGTGAGCGAGAAGCCTATTTGGAGGAAACCTCAGAAGTTTAAAAAAGCCAGGAATGTGGATGGTCTAAGAAAAAGCTGCAAAAAAGGAGCAAAGGCCTGAGAGAAGAGCCATGAGAGCTACCAGCAGAAGTGCCACAGCGGTGGAGCCATGTAAGACATGTGGAGCTCACAACTCGTTACAGGTTGCATCAGATATTCCACATGGAATTACAGGACTTGATGTTTGCCCTTCTTTATTTTGAACTTGCCCTGGTCCCAATTGTTTGTATCCTGCTGTGTACACCTTTTAGAATGGCAGCACCTATCTTGTCCCTTTGAATGTGGGAAGTGTTTAACTTCATTTGTACAGGAACTCAGAGCTAAAGGTTTGCCTTAGATCTTGGAGGCTTGGGGCTTGGATTTTTCAGCATTGCTGAAAGTTTTAGGACTTCTGCAACTCTTAGAGGTGGACTAAAATACTTTTTGCACAAAAGGATGTGCATGAGTATTTGGGAAGAGCAGGAACAACATGTCATGGTTCTAATGCTGTACAATGTTCAAGTTGTAAAATGTTTAAGCTTGTCTATTACCTGGAAATGGGCTTCAAGAAGTGTGTTTACAGTTGCCAAGTTGACAAGCGGTGGATGTGGTAGTTGATACATTGCGCCAACTTGAGGAAGCTTGGCTGGATGGGCTGGGCTGGTCACAGTCTGTGGTAGCCCCATCCTGAAGGATGGGGAGGGCCTGCCCTGGGATGTGATTGGGCATAGGACCAGACAAGCCATCCAAGGGTGACTCAGCACAAAAAGTGATTAAAGAGAGTTGAGGAAGATTTTGTGAGATCAGATGAGCCCAGCATGGACCTGCCCTGGCTGCTTACTGCCTGGCCCAGCCCTGCCCCACTTCCTTGGAGAAGTCCTGTTTGTTTTGGAGAAGCTTGATCTTTGTGGCCACGCCACTTTGGAGGAGTTCTGGAACCAGCAGAGTGTGAACTAAAACCTCCACAAACTGAGCTAAGTAAACCTTTCCTTCCTTCATTTTGAGTTTGAGGTATTTATCCCAGCAAAGAGTAAAAAGTAACTAAAACAGTCCTACACATAACAACTACATATATCATGTAAAAGATATTTCTAAAATCTACTTAAGTGGAAAAATAAGATTGTAAATATATGAATAATATCCCACACTTTAATTATTTATCAATATATTTTCTATTTTTTTAACTAAGATGTTAAATTCATTCTTATTAATTCTACTTAAAAAGTAGGAAAATTGGTTTTGCTTATTCTTTCTTCTTTTGACAGATAACTTGGATTCCCACCTACTTTTGGCTACTTTATTATTTTTTTTAACTTATCAGAGTTTCTAATAATAGGAGAAAATATCATAGCATATCTTATAAATAGATTATAAGTCAAAGATACAGTATAAATCATGAAAGAAAAGTTAAAATTAAATAGAATCAAGAAAGTTAATGGAATATTAATTTGTTAAACATTACATTACATATTTCAAAACAATATTCCAAAATTAAAATGAAATCATAATTCCAACTAAGAGGCCAGAATGCTGTATATCATATGTATTGTGATCAATTCATGGTACTCACATACTATTTGGACAGGTTAGTATATATATAAAAATAAAAACACAGAAAATGTTTTCATGATAGTAAAGAATTACTAAGAATAAAACATAATATAAAGACTGGAATAGCAAAAATATGATCACTCCTAACAATTTGGGGATGTGGTATCACACAAATTTCTAGTATATTGTGGACATGGTCAGTGTGCTTCATCAAAGATTCATTTTTCTGCAACTAGGTGCAGGGGCCAGGTGTTCGATCCCCAGGCCTGCCATGCAGTTTCCACACCTGGGGTACACTGAGATGGCAATTCAAACTGGGAGTGATGGCAGATACTTCTGATCTCAGCTATTGGGAGACTGTAAACAGGTGGATCAATATGACTCTGACCTAGTAGTGAGACCTGAGACACCCTTTAGATCCTTTCCTAAAATATAAAATAATAATAATAATAATTTCTTTTCTTCCTTTTTATGTTTGTAGTTATTTTACTAAAACATCAAATAGTTGCAAAATTGCTTAAGTACTAATACTACCCTCTAAACATAAAAGTAGTAAAACAAGTGTGATTTGTTATACATTAATCATATAGTTTCCACCATTACTTTGCTTACAAACTGGGCAACATGGTCATTATTTATCATAAAATCTAGGCATAAATATTTTTGCTCTGGCACGAAAGACAAGAGGGAGTAAAGTAAAAGGATATATTATTTCTTTGCACAGAAGAGTTGCCAAAGTAGGGCACACTGCAGAAAAAAAGTAGGCCAATTTATTGGGCTGGGTTGGGGATGGCGACTGCATGGTGTCATAACAGGCACTGATTGGGGAAGGTTTGGTGCATGTGTGAAAAACAAAAAAGGAAGATCACAGTTAACCCAAGGGAGGAAGATGGAAGTCAAGCTACGAGTGACTCCTCCTCATTGGTTCTGGGATCCCAACCTCATGGCTGACAAGCTATCATGAGGACCCAGTGCACCGCTACATGGGAACAGGCCTGACAGTCCTGTCTTTTTGTTGTTAAAAGGGGAAAGGATTTTTTCTAGCTTCTTCTTGCTGACAGGGTGCAGAATGGTAGAGGTTGAGGTGATTGTGTAGATGACAGGCCAGGACCTTGTGGAAGCTGGTGCAGGGATCTTAGCCAGTATGTGCAGCTCATTAATGGTGAAAATTCATATACAGGATTAGGGAAATCTTGAACAAAGGGTAAAAAGACAGAGTGCTATGAGAATCAAGAGAAAGATCGTGGTGAGGATCTAAGATGGGAAAGGTGATAGGGACATAGGAGTCAAGGGTTGACCACAACTAAGAGGGAGCACACGATTTTTTTTTTGTTTGTTTATTGCATGTATCCACAATAGTGACTTTATGATCTGTTAACTGTGGTTACAGAAGACTGGGCATAGTTTTATACAAATTGTGGCTATACTTTTGCAGTGAATGTTTAAAAGCAAGTTGAAGTGAGACCTGTATTTCCTTACTGTCTATCAAGGTAAATCTTAAGATTTACCTTGGAGCCAACTACACTCTCAGTGTTTCTGTCAGTATCAGCCACCAGCATGAGTCTCAGCCATTGCTTGACCAATTTATTTTTCGTGAAAGCTTGAAAGACTGAAAAAAATGCTGGCCAAATATCTCAGAGGATTATAGCACCTGCAAGGAGACACAGAATCTGGGGTTTCGATCCTCTGGGTGCACTGAGATGGCAATTAAGACTGGGCATGGTGGTGCATGCCTGTAATCCCAGCTTTTGTGAGGCTGTATACAGATGGATCACTACAAGTCTTATTTGTGTAGTAATACCCTTAACACCCTGTAAACTCTATAGACCCTTAACTAAAATACAAGAAAGGAAAAAGAAAAGAAAGAACGAAAGAAAGAAAGAAAAAGAAAGTCTACTTTTTCTTGTGACTCTCCCCAGGTACACTATATACAACAGAATTACTTTCTTCTGTGGTCCCATAATTTCTTTCTTCAGAAAATCAGCGGCTCAGCTAAGTTATAGGATATTACAGCAAAGCTTCTCTTATATCCTGAGTCCTAAGTGACCTATGACAACTAGGGCCAAACATCAGTTATCACCTTAGCTCATCTGTCTTTCTAATTTTTGATCTCCAAATCTCAGCTGTTGAAAACTCAGAGAGAAAGTTAGTGATATTACATTGTAATGGGAGCAATGCACATAAATACTAAAATTTTAATCTGAGTTTTAAGCAAGTTGAAATAAAAAGCATAGCCAGAAAACTGTTATTTCTTATGAACTCTGCATGCTCTAGTAGTTAAAACCCTGTAGAGTGTTCATAGACAATATTTACATAGTTTTACAGAGAAAATTTGTTATCAATATCCATACATAATAGTGTCACATAACAATCATTGGGAAATCTTCATTTTGGCTAAGTACCTCTAAATATAATGGCACCTGCATAGCACACATGCCACATACGTTTTTGTTGGAAAGTTATCATTAGATTAATGACCCCATGTTTGCTTGATATGAACTCTTATAAATGTCTGGTGCATAAAACAATGGTATACATCTATTGCTATAAACAATCCCAGTTTGACATTTCAGAATACCATACACTTAGAAGGCATGAATATACTTAATACACCATATCATTAACAGTAATAAATTATTACTACTTTGCTTTTAAATTTAATTTCATATCAAGGACATCATTTAATGAAAAAAAAATTATTGTCTTACTTTTTAAAAATTAACTGGGGACAATGACCAGTAGAAACATACTTCAACAATATATTTTGGGTTATACTTATTGTTTGTTTCAAATAAAGCTGTGGAGACTAGCCTGGACCCCTATTAATGAATGAAATCTAATTGATATTATTCCAGACAGCTGCTTTTTTATCCATCATTTGGAGTCCTACTCAATAGTCTCTTCCGATTAAGGGATCTCTGTTTGGTTATCTTATAACCCATGAAATTATAATAATACTTACATCAGACATGAATAATTGAGAGACTCTCAAGTCATGATGTCTAAACAACAATATTTATTACACTTATCAAATTAATTTTGATGTCATTTTGACCCGCTGGCAACCTTGGTGGAAGATGGCTTTAATTTGGGTGACATTTATTTATAAACCAAATTAAGTTAGAGGCAAATGTTTTAAAATTTCAAAAATACAAAAAAAGGAAAATTTGCTGTGCTGAAATACAGTGGCTATGTAAAGATTTGACAGAGACAAACAGAAACACATGCAAGATTATTTGCTTATGAAATCCAAGTATAGCTATGTACATTTCAGCCAAATTAAATTATAATAGCTTTTTAAAGTCTAATTATAAAAGAACAATCATAAATTCCTATAGATCAACTAGCAGAGATCTCTTACAAGAAGAATTTTAAAAGCATAAAATGCTCTTGTTTAGTTACTGTATTTTTGGTATTTTATTTTATCTTAATAACAGTGGCAACTTTGTTGGAGGAGTCTTTTCCAAGGTAGCTGAAATTTTATTCCCTACCCTGTATTCTCTTATCTCAATGCAAACAAATCTAGAGATGCAGATTTTCTAAATATAGAAAAAAGTGTTCTTTAAGTCTAATATAGTGTATCAAGTTTGAGTAGGAGTAATCAAACTCAGCAGAGTATAAGGATTAGTCACAGTAATGCAGAAGGTGACAACCATAGCACTGACAGTATATAAGTCCTTTACAGGACAATATGTATTCTTGGATTGCAGACTAGCAAGAAGTGTATATTCCAGGGAGAACTGACATTTCCTCAATAAATGTGCCTCTAGCACGCTTTGGATATGAGATTTAATTCCTTTTCTAGCTTCCATAGCCACTGGGTAGTGTCTCAAACATACCAGCTTCATATGTCCCATGAACTACACTTTAGTGGGAGAGGCGCATAAGTTGTAGACCTTTGTAACTGTCTTCTGAACAAGTCTTTGGAAAGCACTGAGAATTCTCCAGTTTGCAAGTCCCAAATTCACAGCAATATCTTTCAAAAATCTAACAGGCCTTCCCCCTATATTGTCAGTAGGCATGAATTCACTGGGGCCGAGAGACAGAAGCCGATGATCTTAACAATCTGAAATTTCCTCTGATTCCACCATAAACATTTTGTTTTGTTTTGTTTTTGTTTTTATTTTTAATCTCTGCAGCATCTTTGGGCGTTTTTGCTTGAAATGTCTTTCTCCTTGCAATAGGCACACTGGTTTGAATCCAGACCTCAAATGACAACCTCCTCCCTGTTTACCTTTCTCTCTCCTTTCTCTGGATCCCAACTGGCCCTCATTCCTATGAGGGCTGCCAGCATCACTTTTGTGTTCTGCCTATATTCACATTCAACATCCTCTTTATTATGCAATATTTTCTGAGTAATTTTTATCAACGCACACATGTACATTCCTACAGACTCTTCCAACTTCTTTAGATTTCAGCAGGTATCTGAGCCCAACTAATGGGGACTGAATCAGGAAGAGCCTTTTTTCTTTGATTTAGGCACAAGTGCAGGGGAGGTCTAGGAAGTTGCAGACTCAGAACTCCTGTGGTGTTTTTTTAATCTGTTGGGATGCAGAGCAAAACTGCCTGCTGAGGTGGGTGAAGGTGAGTGAGCAGTCAGCTCATCAGGAGGAGGAATAATGGACAACAGTGGTGCTGGGAGGCTAGAGGTAAAATCACTCTTCTGAGGATCCAAGGGTAAAACCGGAGGCTTTTAGGCACCCATCCTAAGCCCACTGAGGCATGATCCAAAGTACACCTAGCTAGAATCTGCAGGAAAGGATTCTAGTACATGAGAGATCTGAGACAGGCCGGAGACCGTGAATGTGACCTAGCCCCTCAAGGACAACTACCGTGCGGAGAAGAAGGATGGGGTAAGATGAGGTGGTAGCAGCTGACTAGAAAATGTCAGGAAGTAGGAGGATTGAGACCAAGTATTGTGTGGAGGAGGAGGAAATGGTGATGGTGGAATGGAGAAGGACCTAGAGGTCATGGAAGCTAAGGAGTGAGAGGAAGCAATGCAGGTGGAACTAACTGAGGAGGCTGAGGAGGCTGGGCTTGAGGGTGCGGTCAAGGAGCAAAAACAGGAGCAACATCATCAAGAGGTCCAGAGAAGTATTAGGTATGGAATCAGGTGAGATATTTTTGGTGATGTGGAGTGAGCCAAAAGTGATTGAGTTGCCCACATGCTTGGCAAAAGGAGGAGCATTCCCTGAGAGCCAAAAAGGTTTGTGTATAAAGGTATTTCTGACTACTTTCTGTTGCAAAAGCAAAAGTTAGAGTCATTTTGGTTTGATCGTTTCCCAGAGATGTAGGTTGTTACATCTGAATGGAATGTGCTTGGGGAGTTAAGAAGGAACATTTCTCACAGAGATCAAATTAATGATGATCGAAAAGATGAAGCCGTGAGCAACCACACCGAGAATGTACTCTTTTGGAGGTATAACAGAGTGAGAAATATCTGTTGGTCTGCATAGATCTTCACACAGAGGACAGAGGGGCTCAAGAGAACAAGAAAATACCCTGGGTGGATGAGCGAAGTCCTGACAGAGGCCACAATTTATGAGAGAGAACAAGAGACCAAGAAAATGAGGCAGGGACTCTCAGAAGGAGAATCCACTTAGGACATCTGAGATGGATCCATTTTGGACACAGGCTGGCAATGGGAGAAGAAGAGACGCAGCAGAGGAGAGGTGAGAGGGAGCGAGGGTGGGCTTGTTACCAGGGGATATTCAACCCACAAGTGGCATGAGACCGCCCCAAGAATCCAAGTCATGGCACCAGAATTGTAAGATTTCTTCCCATGGTGCGAAGAGAAGGCGGAGTAAAGAAATTATTGCACAGTGGGGGAGGCCTGGTGAAGAGAATGAGGGAACGCACTGGGGAAGCCTTGGGGAGCAAGAAGGCTTGCAAGGAATTTATCAGGCTGGGTTGCCTGAGATGTATCATGCCATAAATAGTGCTGACTGGGGCAGGATTGGAAGGAAGAGGAAAAAAAGAAGATGAAGTCTGCGGTTCACCCGGGAAGATAGAAGTCAGAGCAGGACCTGCTCCTGGTTGGCCTTGGGATCCCCATGCCTTTCTGGCTCACTGCTATGATGACCTGCTGGATGGTTACCTGAGTGCAGACTCAACACTGGTGCTAGGATTAAATAAGCTGAATTTAAACTGGATAAAATGACTATGGCAGAAGGGGTTTTGGCTTGGTAAGATGTGAATCAGAGGCAGAGATACGCCTCAGTCACAATGATTGGAAATGTATTAGAAAGGGTATTTCTGGAAGGAATCAAGGATAATGAATGGACCTAAACTAAACATTTTTGCTTTAGAATTCATATTAGTGATGATTATGTTTCAGTGATGAGAATGTAGCTGAAACCAGGTGTATACGTTCCTTCCAATTACACAACTGCACCATTCCATACAACTCTGCAAAAACCAGAAAAGGACAGGACACAGTGATTAAATGATCACAGAATGTTATTTAAAAATTGAAAAAAAATACATGAATATGCAACATATTCTGCTTCACTCCCCATGCCTTTGTCGTTTTCTAACCCTTGCTTGACTAGGTTGCGTGGGAAGTGCTCACAAGAACCATTAACTGAATTTTTATTTTTATTTTTTGCAGTAATTTATTTATTTATTTATTTATTTATTTATTTATTTATTTATTTATTTATTTATTTAATGGTCAGCTTAGCCTGCCCTGGGGGCGTGGAGCTGACACAGCATGTGGTGCCAGGGATTGAACCACTGTCCCTGAGGTTGCCTAAGTTTTTCTAAGCGGGCACTCTCTACTGCTGAACCATCTCACAGGTCCTGAATTTTTAAAAGTTGATAACAATTTGCATGTATTTTCAGTCAGTTAAGCAAAGAAAAACTTTTGGCTCATGATTTTCTTTGATTTACTGAAGAATTTTACCCCATCTTTTTTGGCTGTAAAATATGGGTAGGATATTTGATAATCTAATTTTCTTCCCCATCTCATCTGCTCCTTTTGTCTATATGCTCAAGGTATTTTATGTAACATAATATATAACAAGTTGGCTAAAGTATATGTTGATACGGATATTTCTAGGTTGAGATTCTCAAGTCAGTGATAAGATGACAAGATCTTTTTATGTGATAGGGATGATATGTTTTTAAAAATTCCTAAATATTACATTTAGTCTCTGTGTCTCTGTCTCTGTCCCTGTATCTGTTCGCTCTCTCTCTTTCCCTCTCTCCCTTCGTTGTTTTGTGATATCAGCAATTGGATCCCAGTTACTTGCACTAGAAACTTAAGAATCAGATGATCCAGGTTTACCAGGGTTGCACCAACATTATTTACATTTTAAACTCATATGATAGAGATAAGGTGTCTTTTTTGAATATATTAAAAATTCATTGATTTTCTTGAATGCATTATATATTCATGTCCTTTTTCGTATTTTTAAATAACATTCTGTGATAATTACCAGATAACAGAGGAGTGCTGGTAGTTCAATGTTTCCACAGGAATTTCTACTAGTTTTTTGATCTGTCCAGCAAGTCTGCACATGGGTTCTCACCTGGGGAAGGAGTGGGGATTAAGACAAAGACAGGGCAAGAGACACAAGAAATGGAGACAAGACAGGATTCTGATCAAGTCTCGTTTATTGAAGAAGTGAACGGGGTTTAAGTAAGGGCAGCAGGGGAAACGGAATCTTCGTCAGCAGTTACCTTGCAACGAGGGGAAGACTTGAGGCACATAATTTACTAGAAATGGGAAACTGAAACTTAACTCAAAGAGAAACCGAGACGTAACTCAAGTTTATTTCATTCCCAGAATAAGGAATGCTCTTGTTTCAGCATTACAATAGAGAGGCTCTCACAAGGCGTCTCTCCACAGCTTTTATGAACACTGACAACTTAGATCACCTTAGCACCTGTTATGCCTTGGGTGTTTAGTGCTATTCAAGCTTGATCTGCATTCCAGGGTGCTACTGGGAGACCTTGGAAACCACAGAAGTTATGGAATATTGGAAGTAAGTTAGGTCATTGAAGTCGCACCCTAGGGTCATATTGGACAATCAATACTTTCTCTGTTTCCTGGCCACCACAAACTGGTTTTCTTGCCTCCAGCCTCTTTATCATATTTGGCCATTTTAGAAGTCTAAAAGCAGCAAAGCCAAGCAAACACTTACTAGCACCTCTGAATCTGAGAGGCACAATGGGCCTTTTCTCTTTTCAAGTAGATTTATTCATTCATTTTATCACAATGACAAAATCATGGTTAGCGGTGTATGTTTTTATAATTATAAAATTCAAACTGGTGTGATGTTAACTATATTACATCCTTATTAAGAATTTGCCCCCTCTTTATTATTATTATTATTATTATTATTATTATTATTATTAATTTTTATTTATTTATTTTTTTTACTGGATCTAGTCCAGGAGTGTTCTGAATTTAGTCCCATAGAATTTTCAAAAGTACTTTTTTCTAAACAAATTTACAGTAGTATCCAGAACAGAAAATTTGTTAAAATTGTACAGAAAGTCTTGATACATTTTTTACCAAGTACCTACACCAGTCATAGTTTGCCTTAATAAGCTATATATGCCGCCAGTAGTGAACAAGAATATAAGTGTTATGACCAACTATGTTCTGCACTTCTCCAGATTTTCTTAATTTTTACAAATGTGTCATTATCATTTATGTCTTCTGTGAAATATCCAAATTATATTTAGTAACTAAGATTTTTCTTCTGTTCTCAGCTATGACTCCTTTTAAGACTCTGGGTGCATGAAAATGTGTTTATATGATTTCACCAACTTGTTGAGTACCGACATTTTCTAAAATGTCATCAGATGGGATTGGTCTGATTATTTTTTAATGGTGAAGCTGAGATTATATAGTTCAGGGTGGGACTCAGGAAGTAGAATGTGTTTCTCAATACAACATAGGAAATGTACCCACAAGCAACTTGGAAAACATCACTATTGCTAAAAATCTTTTTAACTTTGGTTCAATCAATTATCCTTTATAAAGTTATCTCTGACATGATTCACATTCCCATAGGACAGTCAAGAATTCACTATATTGGGGGCCGGGGAGATAGCTCCTTGGCACAAGACCTGCCTGGGAAGTGCAATGTTTGTGAGTTTGATCCTTGTTCCCGGGGGGAGGGGGAGATTAAAAAATTCACTATACTAAAAAAAATCACTATATTAAGAACCATCATCTACAAATTATTTGAAATACTTCTGCATAGACCTGTGTATTCTCTCTCCTCTCTCTCTCTCTCTTTCTATCTCTGTCCCTCTGTCTCTGTCTTTGTCTCTCCTCCCTCTCTTTAATTTATGAACTTGTAATGATCCTCCTGTTTTCAGCTTCCCAACACTGGGATTACAGGCATGCACCACCACGACAGGTCAAGTTTTCTTGGCTGGCCCAGCATGCCTGGCAGTGGGTCCAGCCTAGCCTATGGTGTGGTGATCAAACTCAGTCCCTGTGCTTGTCTAAGCAGGGACTTAGTCTGCTGAGCTATCCTGTCTACCAGTATGTATTCTTTTAATTTTTTTTATTTTTAAATTATTTACAAATATTCAGTCGGGCATTTAATTTTGCATTTGAATATAATTGAATGCCACTGTATTTGAATTGATTTTGTTCAAAATTCCCCAATTTTTTAAATTATCAACACATTCACAGATTTCATCTTTTCTTTAATGTACTTTTGATAAATTCATCTTTCTTTAGAAATAGGATATCTAATATAGCTATTAGATTATAGTTTTAAGTCAGATAATGATCCATTTTAGTAAAATATGTTGCCAAATAATTTTGTAACATATATTTTCAAAGTGAGTTTGATCTAACACATCAATATATGTTAATTGTCACTAATAAGAGCTATGCAAGTAAAATCATGCTATTTTCTCCAAAAAACAATTGTGATACATTTATATATTTATGAATTTTTAACACTTGAATTAAAATGTAGCTATATTATGTCCATGTATGCGTAAATATTTTTAATACTTCCATCTTTCTATATAACCTTAATTTTTCTCCTCTATAAAAATGTTTAATATGATTTAATATAATAAACACATTTAAAAATGTCCTTTTTCTTGTAGCTATTCAAAGTCTCACTGATTAGCTTCCATTGCACTTGACATGAATATTATTTTATTGCCTTTCAGGTGAGTTGATTCTGTAGATAACCTGAATCTGTCAAAATGACAGATAAGATAAAAATTATATAAAAATTAGACCTAAGAATTTATGTTATTTTTGTTTTAAAACCTTTTTAGCAGATGTTTTGAAAATAATAAACATTCCCTGCAGATAATTAATCACAGTAGGAATTTAAGGCTTAATTATTAAAAGATATAGTGATCTTTTAAATGGTATTCTATAGTTACTTTTAAAATCCACCATTTCAACACTTACCACGCCTGATTTGCGGATACCCATACATAAGGCTACTTGTCTACCAACCATAAATTTTATTTTAAATAAGTGTTCCATCTGCAAGATTTATTATCCAAAATCACACTAAATTTGCATAGTTTAAGGAACTGATGCAAGGAAATGTTAAGTAATGGCAGTTTTTGAATTCTGAGATGTTCAAAGATTCTTACTATCAGATATATTTTAATGTTTTGCTTGTTTGCTTAGCTTACTTTAATGCTTATGGTTTATAAAATGTGTCTCCTATTGCAGTAATTCTCTCTGTAGAATATTATTCGATAATGAATGCAGAGGGAGAAATGTAACTAGCAAAATCATCGTTTTGCAAATGTTAATGATGCAGTCATTTAAGAAAGACTATGAATTAATGTTAAAACGCTTAAGTCTGTTTTTTCTGGTCTATTATTGATGAGAAAATAGTTCTCCATTGCATTCCAAAACTCATATCGAGATCGTTTGCTGAATTCAAGGAAGACCAATTTTACCAATACTTGGGAGATACTAACAAAATTAACTAATCATAGGGCAGCTTTTATACCTCCTGTTTTATGTATGATAATGTACATGATGTATTAATTTCTATTTACAAACAATAAAGTTTACAGACTACATAAAAGGCAGAGGACATAAAAAATAAAATGAAAGGTAGAGGAATATGTTAAACATTAAGAGACCATAACAGGTTAGTTCAGAATGCTGACAATGTTGTGAAAAAAATATTTTCTAGCATTAATCAACTTCATGGCTTGTAAATGGGAATACTATTCAAAATTAAAAGAAATTCAAAATGTCCTATGCATACTTTGTTTAGGGTGTAATTACTGCAGAGTCTATGTGTGGTGGCATACACCCATAACCCCAGCGCTAGAGAGGTTGGAAGCAAGAGCACCACTACAAGTCTGAGCTTCACAGTAAGACCCTGTACAAAATACATAAAAAAGACTATAATTATTGTAAAAAGTGTAAATGTTTGGCAAAATCAGAAAAAAGTATCTTGAATATGACATGATTATTACATGAAATTCTTAAATTATTGCTACTATTTTTTTAGGGTTGATAAAGATATATTAATATTGATTTTAAATATATTTTCATAAAGAAATATGAAGTGATGTGGGTCCACATACCATGACATCAAAAACATATTTATAAAATTTCAAGGCCAGCCAAATAGCTCAGTGGACCCTAAGTACTTGCTTAGGTAGAACACAGTGCCCGGAATCCGATTCTTTGCCTGTTATGCCGGCCCTGCCCTTGGGGTACACTGAGACCTATGACTGTGACTGGTGTGGTGGCGCATGCCTATAACCCCAGCGCTTGGGTATCTGAAAACAGGAGAATCACTATGAGTCCAATCTACTTAATGAGAACTATAGATCCTGAATTAAAAATTCATATATGAGAGAATTTCAGCAGAAAAATATTGTACAGGTGAAATAAATATTACAAAACTTAAATTTCTTATTAATTTTTATATTTATGGGGTAATTATATTCTTTGAATTTTATAAATACTGGTTTTAAAAAAGATAACTAAATGAAAACAAATATGATTTATTGTATCAAGATCTTGGTAGAAAACTGTACTTTTCACATTTTTGCAATATTTCTTTAACTTTTTACTTTGCATTTTAAGCGATAAAAGCAGTATATAACTTCATAGGCAAAGAAAATAACTTTATTTGTTAGATATTGTTACCATATCTGTAAAGTCAGACTGAAAACTGAAAAGCAGAACTGAGTCCTTGCCATCTAAAGAATTATGCCTTCATTTGACTCAGAAGAGAAAAATTTTGGTGTTACAAAATAACAGCAGTCAGTGAAAAATGAAGTGAGTCTTACTGTAGTTTGCAGATCAGAAAATTTGAATAACCCTAATATGTGCTTTATATTTATTATGAAAAGGAAATAAATTGACACATGCCTTTTGTCCTTACTGATTATCCCTATGGATACTTTACAATAGACGTTGAAGAAGAAAGCTCATCATCCGGATATCAATTAGCTCAGTGATATTTTGAAAAGCTAGAAGACATTACAAAGAGTGGAACACTTCTTTGTGCAAACAAATGCTATAACATGATCAACGAATAGAGATATAAAGAAGCTTGTTATAATTACTGATTACTTACTTAATATCCTATAATATTCTTACTTTTCTGGGAAATTATTTGATTAATTATACATGGAAAAACATTTTGAGAATAGATATAAATTTATAGAATGTTGAAATGTACTTCTTGAAATCATTTATGTGTAAGGCAAATATTGTAGTTGTAACTATTATTTGTGTTACGTGCTTGTTATGCTTTGTGTCTAGTGTTCTCCCCACAGCCTCATGCAGTTGTAGGGCGGACTTCTAGAGTTTGTGATTAACTGATGATCCACTGGGATTATGGATGTGAGCCCTGCACCCAGCCTGGGGCGGAGATCCTGAATGTAACCTAAGGGAGATAGACCTGCCCTCTGCTGTCATTGTTCCTGCTCCTCCTCCTTTTGCCCTATGCTTTTTGCCACCACTGTGAAAGGTAGCTCTCTGCCTTGAAGCTAGCTGAGGATGGTCTGAACTCTACAGTAACTATAAGCAAAGTGATCCTTTCCTTCCCTAAATTTGGGTGTTGGATATTTGTCCCAGCAATGAGCAAAAAAGGAGCTGAGACAGTGTTTTTCATAATTTACATTTTAGTGTTTGTTAACATTTCACTATCAATTTTGTAAACATAGGAATATTTAAAACATGTATCTAATATTCTCTAGAATGTGCAATAATAGTGTTATTTTTCAAAAATCTTGTATGTCATCTTGAAATTTCCAATTTCTCTCTCCAGTATAGGTAGAGATTATTAATCTATCTATCTATCTATCTATCTATCTATCTATCTATCTACCTACCATCTTCTATCCATATGTTTGTATGTTATTTTTTCTATTTTTTTTTTGTTTCACAAGACTTCATGAATATCTTAGTGTTACAAAATAAACTCTCTTTTCACGGAGAAAACCTTTCCCATTTTAAGTATTCCAGGCTTATCTCTTATATAGATACTCAAGGGAGTATGTCCTCTATATGTATTATTTCAAGTCATTTTTCCATGTACACTAAGAATTCAATTTATATCAATATAGTCCTTTAAGATCACTACTTCACCTAACACTCTACATACCAACATTTTCTGAGCAAATAATTTTAATCTTATCAGAGTGCTCAGGGGTGGATGTGCACTTCTTCTATTCACATTTGCCTATGAGAAGTATCAGCTAATTTTACTTTCCTTGGGAGAATATCATTATGAAGCCATGTCTGTATTCACTACATATCTTTCTCCACTCTTTTCCCTTCAGAAAAGTACGTGCAATTTAATAGATTTAAGATTAGCTGCTTTAGCTTTTAACAGGGCATTGTGTTTTTCTCATGTGCCCCTGAAGCCTTATATAGTAAATGCTATGTGCCTACCTCCCCTCCCTAGACAGAGACATTTAGGGAGATTCTCAGGGTGAATTGTTATTATTTTAATTAGCTAACAACTACTGAGAGTGTAATTTGATTCTGAAGTAAAAATAATTCATACAGGTATATTGTGACAATTTGTTCTTTCTAGAAATCCATGCATAAAACATGCATTGATATTGCTTTGGTTTTATATGTACTACAACTATAACTTTTGAGGGCAAAACTGTGTTTGTCAGATTTGTGATTATATAATACATATGATATTAGATATTATATATGTTTATATTGTATAAACATTAAGTAAGTTATAAATGCATTTCCTGGGCCAGTGACAGATCTCAGTGGATTAAAATGCCTGCTTTGGCAGCATAGGAATCATGGGTGGATTCCTTGCACCACATGCCATACAAGCCCAGCCTCCATGGTGGGATGAGATGCCCAGAATCTTAGTTTGAGCTGTGGAGTGAGGCCCTACAATAACCAAATACATTAAACAGACAGACAGATAGATAGATAGATAGATAGATAGATAGATAGATAGATAGATAATAAAATAAATGCATTTGTTTCGCTTAGCCTTACACTTCATATATCCAGGCCTTGGATATTGACAGAAATATGTTTTGTTTTTGAACCAAAAGGAACCCTTTACTGTATTTAATAAGCATAGTAATCAAATTCAGTAACTACTGGACAGGTTTTAAGTTACTTTTCTTTATGGTAAAAGTGCAGTAAATTTTTTTTTTCTTGTGTATCTCCAGATACAAATTTACCTTGTTTATCTTGCAAATTGTAATATTTAGTAAAACATGTTATGTAAGATTCCTCACATTAGGTCATACATTATATAGAGTAACTCATGGAAACATTGAAGAAGTTCCACACACTAAAATCTCTTCTTAATAATTTACTAGTTCACTTCTCTAAATGTATTTTTTGACATATATTCTATTATGATTGCCGTGTTGAATTTTAGGCTTAAAAATACCTTAATTTGAAGCATAATTTGTGATAGCCAAATCTTAGAAACCACCAAAATGCCCAACATCTGAGGAATGGCTGAAAAAGTTATGGTATTTTTATACAATGGAATATTACTCAGCTATAAAGAATAATAAACTAGAAGATTTCATATATAAGTGGATGTATCTTGAACATATACTCATAAGTGAAAAAAAAGGACCTACATGTGTACATATCATGTAGTCTCCCTAGGGTAAGAACTCAAAAGTAGAAATAAAAATGGAAAGGCATAGCACAGCTGAGTGGAATCCAAAGATTTAATGTTAAACAAAGAAGTGAGTGCAAACAGAAAAGAGGTTTGCAGGAGCAAAACCATACGCTTACATACACAGGATGAATTAGATCATGGTCCTCCGAACAATTTTTCGGACTGAGGATAGCAATGGGTAACACTAAAATTATGCTTGGAATTCCTGTCAATTTTGTCTTTTAGATTTGTGCTGCTTCTAATGTAACTTTAGTTACTGCTATACTTTCTCTCAAGTAAATGACTGGTTTACAAGATAACAAGAAAGGGTAGTAAATGAGAGTAAGAGACTAGGAAAAATGCCACAGGATTGACCGGTTATGATTTCATACATACTTAGATTTCTGTGTAAAAATGTGTAACTGCTTTTTATCACATTGTATAGGGATTTATTAGAATAGCAATGATTAATGGAAAATATCAGTTCCAAGATGTTTGATAGTCAGAAAGACAGTAATGTCAAACTCAAGTACCTATGTTATAGAATAGTAGTATCACAAAGCTTCTCTTCTGGAAGGTTAAGAATTTAAGTTTATAGAACAAAAATTACAGAAAAAGAAGGGCTAAAAGGATTGTCAATATTTTGGCCCAAGCCCTTCAAGGCCAGTGAGGACTCAGAGCACAAGTGAATCTGTGCTGTAACATCCTATAACTCAGTGGTTTCCCAGATTTTCTGTTCAGGGAGATTATGGAACCAGAGAAGGCACTGAAGATGTATAGTATGCCTAAGGAAGGTCATCTAGAGAGAAAACTTTCTCTCAGCTTTTCACAAAGAGCAAACTGGTCAAGCAATGGCTGTGACCAGTCAGATGCCAGTGTCCTGTGGCTTACACTGAGAACAGTTCTACAAAGCACTGTACACGCTTCCACAGTATATCCTGAGGGGATTTGATTGACCTTGGTAGTTTCAAAAGTTGCATGTTTTGTTATACAGGTCTTGCTTTAACTTTCCCTTAACCACCCAGCAGAAAAATTTAACCACGAGGCAGAAAATGTGAAGCTAAATCCATATGCTGAGCTGTAAAAGGCTTAAATCAACAGCTTCTGACATTGCCATTTCTGCCAATAATCCTTTGTGACTATGGAATACTGTAATATGTGTGCAACTACTTTCTCTTAGTTCAGTGAGAAGAAATATTTTGTAGTAATAATGATTAGAAAAATTAGCATGTCTACATCCTGTGCTCTATATAACTACTATGAGGATAACAATATGCATTGTATCAATTTTTGGGAAAGTATTAGTAATGTGTTTTGAAAATGTTACATTGATATTTCTTATTAAGAAATAACAGAAAGAAAAACAATGAGAGAAAAAAAGGTAATACTTTGGGCCCACGCGTGTAATCCCAGCACTTAGGAGGCTGAGGCAGGAGAATCAGTGTGAGTTCCAGACCAGCCTGGGCTACAAAAGTGAGCTAAAGGCCAGCTTGAACTGCATAAGGAGACCCTGTCTCAAAAAGACAAAAAAAAAAAAAAAAAAAAAAAAAAAAAAAAAAAAAAAAAAAAAAAAAAAAAAAAAAAAAAAAAAAAAAAAAAAAAAAAAAAAAAAAAAAAAAAAAAAAAAAAAAAAAAAAAAAAAAAAAAAAAAAAAAAGGTAATACCTTAAATTTCAAAGGCAGTAAAGGCAGTAAAGTTCCCCAAAGAGCCCACTTTCATGATGTTTCCCGTGTAGAAGGATTCATAGAGTTGTTTTCTTTTTGCTTAGGCTCAAGATAAATTAGAGAACTACAATGAACATAAAAAAGACAAAGATTAAAAAATAGAAAATGCAAAGACAAAAAATTTGAGATAATCTTTTAGAGGAAAACAAGATGTGAAAAATAGTGAAAATTCTAAATATGAAGTGTAAGCAGAAGTTTCCTTAAGAATTTCTTAGGACAGTTTTATCTTCCTGCTGAAAGCACTGTCATTTTGATGCTCCCCTCTTTCTTGGAAAATAGATACAAAATGGATAATCAATCTGACTTCCCAAGATTGACCTCGGCAACCAAATATACTTTAACCAAAATAAATGCTACAGTGAAATGACTTCTTTCAGAGAGAAAAAAAAGTATCAAAATGGTAAAACTATAAAATTTGTATAAAACATGAGCAAAGTTCAGGTGAAGAGGTACATGCTGCAATCCCTGCACTTGAAAGTGAGAGTATATTTGAGCCCTGAAGCGCAATATCAATCTGAACCAGAGTAAGACTGCATCTGTTATGGTTTGTATCTAGGAGTCCTTAGGCAGTCATGGGGCAGACTTCTAGAGGTTACGATTAATTCATGATCCTATGGTGGGATTATAGGTGTAAGTGTTGCTGGGATTACGGGTGTTATTGCTACACCCAGCCTGGGGCAGACAGCGTGGATCCAATATACACCCTTGCAGTTACTGCTCTGTCCTTTACTCTTTGCTGTTTTTCCATTGCCATGAAGTGCTGCTCTTTGCCATGTGCTACTCTTCCTTGGAGCCAGCCGAGTATGGACTCAATCCTTGACTAACTGTAAGATAAATAATCCTCTTTCCTTAAAAAAAAAAAAGTGCAATTTTAACACAACTGTTTGCATGCATTGCTAGTTATTTAATTTGATATGGGTGGAAAGAACTGTACACAGTTGGCCAAAGATATGCTGCATTCCAAGTGTATACATATGCAGTTTGAAGTTCGTAAATCTATTCAAAGTTAAATTGCTAAGATGAAATTGTGTTTATTTTATTATAAAATAATCTTTATTGTAAGGAACCAAGATCTATTGTTTGAATTATATATAAGCTGAGAAACAGATCAAAACTTGCCAAGGTGAGAACAAGAAATTGATGTTGAGAAAAATTTAAATGCAGGCTCACAAGGCTTTTGACACTATAAAATTCCCCAGTTTTCTTTTCTTGCATGCTATGTTATTCTTTGAAATCCTTTTAGAGAATAAGTATTAAAACCTGGCAGAATTTATCACTTCATAATTTATAAATCATTGCAGTTACTGATATTAGGTATAGAGGTTGGCCGGGAGGGGACAGAAGATAAAGTAAGTTTCATGAAAAGATTTAACTTGTAGAAACTACTTTAAATCCTATTATGTTAATAAGAACATGCAGCAATTTTGCAAGCCCAAGGATTAAGATAAAACCTACTGCTAATAATTATATTTTCAGAAGAAATCCAATGGCTTGGATTGAAGTGAAGTTGAAACCATATTTCCATCTGATACTTGTGTACATCATTTTTAATGTATTTGTGTAAATTTACATGATTAGTGGTAAGTATAAGAAAATATGTTTAAACATAAATGAAAAACTAATTTGTTCCTCAGATAGTTACAAACACAGAAAAACAAACTAAAATGTTTAATTCAAAGTATGTATTATCTTCAAAATGTTGACTGAAATGTGATAAAGCAAGCAGTTATTTAACTGCTAATATAGAAAAAAAGCAAGATTATTTATCTCTCTAAAAGTAGTTCAATTTTAATTAAGTTGCTGTTATCATCCCAATATTTTCTTAAATGTCATAACATGCAATTTCTCTTTTTTATTATAGAAAGCCTACATCTAATGGTAATCTACTTTGTACAGGAAAAACTTAACGTGTAAATTGACTTAAGTAGTTTTCCATACTAATGATCCCAGCGGAGAAATAGATTTAGCAATTTTCTCACAAACTTGTAAATTGTCCCATCATGTATAAGCACCAATACCAATGAGTGTTTTATCCATAAAGGAGGGTGGATCCAAAGGAAAACTTATTAAGATCAGGTAGCCACAAATTAATAATTACAAAAATTCCTTAATGCATTTTATTTCCCACTTATCTTACACAGATTGAAAGTAGTTTATGTGGGACCCGGCGGGATGGCTCAGTGTTCTAAAGCGCCTGCTTGGGGAAGTTTAGGAAGCTTCAGGGACCACGGTTCGATCCCTGGCACCACATGCTGCGCCAGCCCTGCCCTTGGGGCGGGCTGAGCTGGCCATAAAAATGAATGAATAAACAAACAAAGGTTCGGGATCAAGAAAAAAAAAAAAAAAAAGTAGTTTATGTACCACTGACGAAATTTCAGAAATAAAGCAAAGAATTTGTACTCCAAATGCATTGGGGCTCTTTTTAAAAAGCTTTTCTTCACATTGACTCTTAAGTTATCTATACAAATTTATATCTAATAGCTACATTAATGTTTTGCTATAATGCTACCACTAATACTACAAATTACTTATAAATATATTTATTTTATAAAAGAGGCAACTCCACATTAGTGGCATTAATTGATATAACCATGTTGCTGCTCTCATATATGGTAGAGTGGACCAGGTAGAATACATTGAAAAAATGCCCTAATGAATTTTATTTTAATTAATTAATTAATTAATTAATTTTGATACAGAGTCTCACTATGCAGCTCAGGCTGTCCTTGAGGTCACTTTTGTAGCCCAGGCTCGTCTTGAACTCGCACTTATCCTCCTGCCTCAGGCTCCCAAGTGCTGGGATTACAGGAGTGCACCATCACGCCCGGCGCCCTAATGAATTTTAACTAGAGCTGTCTAAAACTTGCTGGCATGAATTTACTACCATTGTGAGAATTGATGTAACTTACTAGTATTTCCTTTTAAAATATATATTTTAATATAGTAAAAATATTTATCATGAGTTTTACCCCTTTTTAAGAAAAAAAATTTGGCACACAGTGCATCATTTTTGACTATAGATACAATTTCCCAAGACAAATTTCAAAAAATTACTTTTCTTGATTTTTTGAAATCTTATGCTTGTTAATGAAAAAAACCTGTCCATTTTCTTCTTCCTTTAGTATCTAGGTTATACCACCAAAATATTTGATCTTATCCATTTAAACCTTTTTGATACTTCATGTAAATTTATGGATTTTGTTTTCTGTGTTTGAATTAATTTTGGCATGACCTAAGTTTCATTCATGCAACCTGGTGCAAAACATTCTTTCATTCGTTTCTATGATATTCTTATGTATGTATATACTACTTCTTTATCCATTCATGCATAGATGGACATTTGCACTGGTGCCACATCTTGGCTATTGTGAGTGGTGCTGCAATCACCATAGAGGTGGTGATATCTGTTCAAGGTAATGATTGCAGATATTTGAATAAATATTCAAAAATAGGTTTGCTGAGCTATACCTTTGAACTGCCCAGACTAAAACTTATTCTAAAGGATTTTAGGTTTTTGTCATTCATAATCCTGAATTACAATGAATTTATAGGTTATATGTGTGTAACAGGTAGAGGTATATTCATATTTATATTATATATTTCTTAATTTTATTAATTTTAATGACCATATATGTAACATATAGACATTTATGTGAATCTAGACAATATATGCAATGATCACACAGAATATGTAGCTTTCTCTAGTAATATTTCTTGATGTAGTTCACAAGAGACTATTGCTATGATCTGAGAAATAATTTTTTTTCTGGTACTGAGGATTGAACTCAAGACGCTGTGCTTGCCAGGCAAGCACTTATTCTACTGAGCTATCTCCCCAGGCCTTATTGCTCAAATCTCACCTAACATATATACTCAAATGTCATCTCTTCAGAACTGGGGCTTCTAGAAAGTGATTGAACTGTGGAGGCACTACTACAATTCTGAGCAGAGTGATCTATTGAGCAAGTCATTGCTGAGTGCACTATTATCCATTTTTTTTCTTTTCTTTTCTGTGTGATCTTCAAGTTTGATATTATTAATTGATCCATCTTCTAATTCACAGGTCATTCAAAAACTACCAAATTGTTCATGATGCTAATCTAAAGATCTGTTCAAAAGTTGAAAGTACTGGCTGAGCACCCTGCAGAACCCGCCCTAAAAAATATAGCAAAAAGAAAATAAAAATACTGGTTTCATTTCTAGTCATACAGTTTTATTTTGCTCTTCTTCATACTTTCAGTTTCTCATATGTTTATTATTTTCTTTGTTTCTTAAAAATTACTGAGTCTATTCATAACATTACTTCATGAAACTGTCAGTTGAATAGATATTAGGGTATCTTCCACTGGTTTTCTTCTATTATTCACTTCATATTTGTCCATTTCTTTGGTTGTATATTTATAAATTCATGGTACACATTATAAATCCGCATTATTAAGAATTTGATTACATTGTCTTCCTTGAGAACTGGTTCACATATTTTATTCAGGAGGCAATTAATTTATTGAGTGGAAATTATGATGTTATGGAGATTTTGTTCATTGTGCTAGAGTATGTCTAGAGTTAGTTTTATTCTGAGGCATGATTAGCTCATTTTAGGATATCTGGGGACTATGTGGCTTCAGCAAGCTTGTAGTGGATGCTAAGCATTAGATAGCCTCAGAACCTTCTGGAATTATGGGAACCCCAGCAAGTGCCGTGAGCTCACATCACCTTTGCAGCATCTGATCTCCCAGGTGTCAGTGCCCATTCTGCACACAGAGTCACACATAGGCCCAGTAGAGGCAAGGCTTGCACAGATTTCTGGTGCATGTTGCCTTTGACGTTTTTCTTTCACAACCAGCTTTGTAAATGTGCTTATATCTACCATCCCAAAGTTTGATCCATTGGTTTTTCTTTCCCCCTGCCAAGGTTAATGTCAAGATTTCACTTCCCTAAGGAACCATATTAAATAAGATCTAAGATGGAATGCGAGGGCATGTGAACTTCACATTAGCTGTCTCTCGTTATGAAATGGATTAAAGAACTGGTTATGTTAATGTTCTGAAAGTAAGCATAAATATACTTTTTTATTTTTATTTATGATGGTAGGGTAAACCTTGCAGCACTGTACTTTAACATGGCTAGAACCAAGATATTAAATTAAGATACGCAAAACAATTACTTAATAGATCCTGGCTTCTTGCTTTCTTGAAGCTGTGTACTTCACTTAACATTTTGCAGTGTCACTGTTCAGGAATTCTTCATATGCATTCTCTCATTTGCAGTGTTCTGTGATTATTCCACCCTGTTTTATAAATGGTATGAATTCCTATGTCCATTAAACACAATTACAAAATACAACTGTATTTTGAAGCATTTTCATCTTGCTTGTATGATGTTTGCTCAACTAAAATAAATTACCTGAATTCCTTGACCATATCTAGGTGATTAAATACCTTCCTTTCATAAGATAGTTTTGTTTAAACCCACGTGTTTTATTTCAATAACTACAGGTATGTTAATTATATAATTATAATTGCATTAAATTATCATGGCATTATAATCTATTAAAGTCATCATTATGAGTTTCAGATTACCTAGCATTTAACTATTTCTCTAATATAATGAGATATGCATCAGCTAAATACAATTTGGTGTTGTATTAGCAATATAAGTTCCTCATAGTAAACATTAATTTTTCCAATATGGGAAGTGGTATAAAGAAAATTTAATGATATGAAGAGCCAAACAATTATTTAATACCTGAGCTACATTTTGGACACTGGTTTTCCAATTCCTGATTGAGTGCTCCATAAATAAAGCCCTTTGTGCTGAGCCTTTATAAATGATTTATAAAAAAACACAATAATTTTTCCAACCTGGCTTGAAGAAATTACGTAAGTTATTTGAAATTATTGTAAAGAGAGAACACAAAATCACTTACTGAATATTTTTTAGAGCAATTTTAGAGCAACTTCACTGCTCAATATGAACTTTGAGTTAAACACAAAAACAAAACTAACTTAATTTTTCTTTACTCATTCACACCTTGATAAAAATGCATTTTCTTTCTTACTATGTGGAAGATATTATCAATATTTTAGGACAGTTTCATACATTTCCCAGTGATTTCAGTCATTTTATAAAAAAACTTCATTTGATTTCATCTTTACACTCTGACCTCCTACTCATTTTAAATCTGATCCTTTTTTTCACAGCACTGAGAATTGCTAGAAATATAGTGAGATCTGTCTTTTATCCTTCATTCCCTTTCCTAATTTTGAGAAGAAGATGCACTGACTCTGTCCAGGACTTTTCCTCCTTCTGCATCCTCTATCGTGAGAGTTCCTAGAAGGAAGGTAAGGGAAAAGGATCTGTGTCTGCATGACATAAACATTTCCTTCTGTTGATTCTGAGAAAGGTTGTGGCTCTATTGTCTCTATGCTGATGACAAGCAATGCTGATTCTCTAGGTAAGCAAACCTGAATGATGGTGGCTTTCATCAGCAAAGCCCTCACAGGCATCCTTCCCTTGCTTTCAATTTCTAACTCACTTTATCTTCCTTATCTTTGTCAGCCTTCACAATTAAATCCTAACTCTTGCTCTTCCATGCCACCTGGACAGATATTTAGCAAGACTTAATGTTAATATAATCAAGAAAATCACTGAAATCTAAATAATATGTTCAAGTAAGATTACCCAGCATACAAGAGGTTCTCTATAAATGAGTTTGCTTTAAAAATTTAAAACAGTAGGTTTTCCCACAATTGTCAGAAGTAAATATAAAATTGCTGTAGTGGTCTCAAAATGAACACAAATTATTTGGAACTGAAAAAAAACCATCTCCACAAAGAGAGATCTATACTCCTCTGGCATTTTAGATGGCACTTTAGTTTAAAATAAAATGCTTGTTTTATAATGTATGTTCATTCATTAAAAGTTAACATTATGATGATAAAAATTTCCTTACTAATTATCTTCTGTATTTGTTAAAAGCTTTTATGAAAAGAAAATAGAGCTGAAGCTCTTCTCTACTAATATATTTTCTGTGTACCTCCTTGTTCCACTCATTAGGTATCTGTGAGAGAAGCAGAATGTGTTCATAACTGTTCATATGTATTTTATCTATGTTTCAGTACTTAAGTATATTATTGATGATTAGTTACTGAGTCAATATTTCTTTTACTTCCTGCCCACATATGCCTTAGTGTGGGGCTAATTGTGAATCCCTCTTAATAACTTCTTCATTTAAATAAGATTAATTAGAAATAGTAATCTGCTTCCAATTTCATGGTGTTTTACGTGGAGTATCTTTTGGAAAAGTTCCTGGCCTGAGTTATGTTAACACTCTGTCAAGTTACATCCTGAGCCTTTTTTCCTTGTTCCCTCACTCTCCTGCCCTCTCATCCCCTCCTCTCTCCCTGTTCTGTTCTAATGTGCTTCCCTTCCCCTTGTGCTATCCAGGCAGCCAAAGCAGGCACTCCTTCCTGGCGCTTTCTAACTCTGAAAGACCTTGTGATATATCCTTCCTCGCTTACCCCAATCAGCGTTGTCACTGGAGAATGAAAGATCATGAAGGCAACACTTTCCTGAGTAGCAACTATGGGAAATCATTGGTAATAAAGAAAACAGCTTACAAGGCTCTAACAACCTACCAATATGTATTTTAACAGCCAAAATATTGCCAAATGTCCAACTTTTGGCTGTTTTGACTGAAAGCCATACAATTTAGAAATTTTCATTGCTGTCAAATAAGTGAAGAAGAAGAGTATCCACACATGGAATGAGAAAATGACACACTTCCTCCCGTGGATACCACTGACCATGTTAGATAATTGGAATCAAGAAAGGAATTACCACGCTGTCTTTTTTTCTTTTTTCACATTTGTTGAAACTGTTTTCAATCCTGAAAAAATAGTCTCTCCTTTTAAGAAAAATTTTAAACTGTTCACTAAAAAATGTTTATTTTTGTTACTCAATTTTAAAAAAAAAGTGTTTTTTTTTACTTTTATGATGAAAACTGTCTGTTTTCTGGTGTTGTCCAAATACATTTAATATGTAAAGGTATTCAGGAAGCCTGCTGGCAGTGCAGATTACCATAAATTAAGTAGATGAGAAAGAAGAAACACACTGATTTGATGCTTTCAAAAAAGCAATCGATTTATATTTACTGAGCAATTTGATACTTACCCTTATACTCTCTGTGCCTTGTAAATCTAAATAGATGGTCTGTGAGTACCACATAGCAAGAATACATAATTATCTTTTCTATTGTGATGATTTTTGACATTCTGATGCTGTTAAAGTGCTATAGATACATTTTGTTTGACTTTGTGGTAATAGCAAAAGAACTACTAATGCAAATATGCTAGAGTATTTTAATTCTCAAGCAGTGTGATGAATTATAAACCAAACTGCTGACTTTCTTTATTACTACTTGAAGACTATAAGTCACAAGTGTCTAAAGTCTATGATGGACTAAGAATATATGCACATAAAAATACAGAAAACAAAATTATAATTCATTGTTTCAGGTAATAACAATTCAAATGTAGAAAATCCCTACTAGACAAGTGGTAAAGGCATAATATTTTAATGTGTTATCTACTTTATACAGTGCATTGTTTCTCAGAACTCGGTAAATAGAAATGTAAAATGAAAGTTTAAAGGTGAAAACCTAAACACTCATAGTCTTTTTAGGTGTAAAAATCTATGACATGATAATCTAATGAAATTCAGGAAAGGCAACCATAGCAAACCCCTTACTTACATCACTTTTTTCCTATTCCTTCATTTTCTTTGTCGTTAAGAGTTTCTTTATGCAAATGGTCTACTACATGATGGCGATGTGCCTGTGTTCCCAGAATTCTCTATTGTGCTTTGTGTCCCACAACAGTCAGAGGAGCTTGGCTTCCTGAAATTGTAGAACTTCCCCTGGGAGTTTAAGTTGTGGTGTTAGTTTAGATAGAAAACAATATCTGTGGGTTGTTAGCAATATAAAATTAGTCTTACAATGGAAATTTTTGACAAAGAAAATGTGATACTAAATGATCTAACTTTAGGTAATGATTGAAATTTGAAGGTAATGATTGACAAGATTTCTAACTGCTCCTCTTATCCTTCAAAGGGATGTATTTATTGCATAAAGAAATAAGATAAAGCTAACAATTTTCAGAATACTTATAATTCAAAAACATCTTAAATCATAATATTTAGTAGAAACTAGGTTCAAATTATTTTAATAGCTTATTGAAATCAAAGTATTTCAAATGCAGAACTGGTAAAACATTCTAGCCTTCTCTGTTTCAAGCCATTGTAGCCTTGCATATTTCTGATGATTTCCACAATTTTCTATAAGTTGTGCTAAAACCTCACACAGATCTAGATTTCCAAAACTGGATGTACAATTCCCCTTGATTAACCACTGCTCTTGAAATACTTTAACCACCTTTACAGTTCATATATCTAAAAAAATAAAAATAATAACAAAAACATCAACAAAAACTTCTGAGGCTCTATCAACCTCATGCTGATTTCTTTTGTAAAACTTAAATACCCTCAGATTTACATGGCAAATGGCTTTGTATCTTCTCATGGGTGAGGAACATATCTCCATAAAAGTATTTAAGAGAGAATAGGAAGAGGAAAATATTAGTTTCTCAACAGAAAGTACAGGAACTATATAGGGTCTGCTACTCCATTTGTAAGCATTTTGATGTTATTAATAGTATAGTGTACAAAAAATTTGCTAAATCCAAAGGGGTGTTAAGCTAGTTGAGTGCTGCGATGATTTACATAAAATAGGATAGATGGTTACCAGCAAAAGGATCCATGGTAATTAGAAGTCTATTATTCTAATGCATCAAACCTGAACGTTATAACACAGATAACACTGTAGTAAGCTTATCTTGTATGAGTGTATTTTTTTCTCAACAAATGATATAAGAATTTGAATTAACCACTGAGCTGCGTGTCAAATTGATGACACCATGCCATTGTACACTCTTTGTATCATTATATTAGCAGGCATATAACAGAACTGTTGTGTTATCTGAGTTAACTGATCTAGAGTATTGGTGGAAAGCACAGTTGGCATACAACACTAGAGAGTAACAGAAGGTGTGTGAAACTCATAAAAGCTAGAATACTTTGTTTCTGCCAGCTGACCTCAGCTCTGTCTATTCAAGGTGAGCATTTTTGATCTCAGGAGATGAACCTCAAATAAAGTCACCAAGTTCCCTGAGATGGTGCTTTTTCAAATCTGCTTACTATATGATTCCTGCAAGTTCTCATACTGATCATAGGCCCTCAGTTGCTGGGGCAAGATCCACTGTTATTAGCTGAATGTCTATGCACCCATAGGATAAATGATTACCAGCAAAACGATTACCAAATAGTGTCAGTTTCCTTAGGAATGGTTATGAATTTTCTTTTAAGATTCTTAAAGAGTCTTTTCAAAAATTTTCCTCTTTCTTTGATGCATTCACTTGGATCTATCTTTTAAGTAGGCATGTAATTCATTGTGAATATATTCCATTTGGTCATGGAGAATCAATTCAAGCCTTCTCAGAAATAAAATTTGTTTTGGATTACATGAAAACCTGTTTTATTAATAACCTGGCAAACTACCGATGATTGTCATGTAAAATACTGATTAGCCATATGTGGCCATTGTACAATGGAACAGATGATTTTTGTTCATTTGGTGGGCACTCACTGCATTTGTTTTGGTATAAATTGAGTTGAAACTTTGTGTTTCATGGCTGTCAGATATACTATTTCAGTAATACAGCTTTCCACAATCCTTTTTAACCTATTAAGAACATCTGATGTTGGAATTTTAAAGATGATATTTTTCTTATTTATGAACTTCTCCCTTTTCCTTCTTTTCTTAATCATCTTTGTCCTCCATATACTGACTGTGTTTGCCAATGTAAAAACCTTTTTATATATGCTTACTAAATCGAATAATGATATCTGTAAACATTTAACCATACCAAAAACTTAGAATGTTGATGACAACTTGAATCTACTATTTGATTTTCTTCTTGCCTATCTCCAGTTGACATAAGCACTAGTGTGTGCCTCTTGAAGTTATGGTGAAGGACTTTCCTAAATTTATCTGTCACATTTGTGATTCTTTGAGCTTATGTTAACTTCTCAAATTTTCAAATCCTTTCTATAAACATCATATTTTTACATTACCTTATTGAATACAAACAAGCTTTGAGTAGGAAATGAATTGAGGCAGTAAACTACAGTCAATCTCAGCTCCTCAAATTTGGGACTTAATTCAAAATTTCTGGTAATATACCCATATTGATAAGATAGTTTGAGTTTTATTTAAAATTGTATTTTCTCTACTGATATTAGTGCTTTCAGAAATATTCTCCACATAAATCTTGAGATTAACTAAGTTTTATTGGCAGGTATTCCAATTGTGACTAAGGATTTATATGTGGTTTCTGCTTTGAAATGCCTGGTGAAACACGGAAAAAGTCAGCTGTAGTTATGGGTCTCAAGGCAATGAGTATAGTAACAAGGGGAACTGAAAATGATTGCTTTAGCTATTTCTTATAATGTAATTATTGACTCCTTGAGAAAGGCAGGAACCATTTAAACAGTCAGGCGGAGATCACACTAAACTAATAGTCATTCAAATTTACTCAGTTTCTTTAGAGTTAGATAGACATAGTAGAATAATTTCAGTTATGAATATTCTGTTTCTGAAAGTCTGATGCGTCTTCAGTTAATGCCTGACATATAAATTAAAGGGTTTGGTGAACTGTAGAAACAACATAAATTGTGACTAGCTACCTGCAGAATAAACTCTATAAGAAAATTTAAATAACTTAGGAAGATGAAGATAGCTTGGGATAGTTTGACAGCCTATATAGAAATTTATTTCTTTTTTATGTATTTATTACAGGGCATATAGGGTCTCATTATACAGATTGGACTCATAGTGATCTTCCTGTTTTCAGCTTCCCAAGGACTGGGATTACAGGTGTGTACTACCACGCCCAGCCTCAATTGTTGTCTCTGTGTGCTCTGGGGTTAGGGTCCGCACAGCTTGCTGGGAATCAAACCCTGGTCCCTGCTGCCCAAGCAGGTACTTTAATCTGCTGAGCTGTCTGGCTGGCCCTCCACAGAAATTTCTTTTCTTTCTTTCTTTTTTTTTTTTTTTCTTTTTGCGAGACCAGGGTTCAAACTTACAACCTTTCACTTACCAGGCGGACACTTGTGCCATGGAACTATGTCCCCAACCCCTCTATAGAGATTTCTTGATATTATCCTTGTCATATATACAGATCTTAAAATTTTGTTTATTTTTTCAAAATCTAGCTAAACAATTTAAATGAATTTCTGATGTCTTTCTGTCCTCTGACACCTCTAAAATCATTACGCAATCAACATTTCTTCAAAAGACATTTCATAGTGGGTGACAACAGTTCATAATCTAATTCATCATTTGCTTTATCTTTCTACATGTTTAATGACAATCCCAGAACTTTCAACTAAATGTATATCTGTCTGATATTGAAGTGTTGGAGAACTGCTATTTCCTTACCATATTTCCCATATTTTATAGAGTGAACTGCAGACGCCAGGAGGATAGGTTGTTTTAAATATTCCTAATGTGGACTGAGTATACATGTTCAGGTCCATATAAGTTCATTAATAAAAACCTTGATTTGCACTTCCTGGGGAAAATTTTTCACCTTGAAGAACCTTGCTCATCAGGAATTGAAAAACTTCTAATTTTTTTTGTTTGTTTGTTTTTTGTCTTTTTGAGACAGGGTCTCACTGCACAGTTCAGGCTGGCCTTGAGCTCACTTTTGTAGCCCAGCTCACTTTTGTAGCACCAATCCTCGTGCCTCAGCCTCCCGAGTGCTGGGATCACAGTTGTGTGCCACCATGCCCGGCTAAAACTTCTAATTTTTATTATAAAATTCTATTATTTCAATAAATTTTCATAAAAGAACAATAACACTGCTAGTTAATGGTTCTATGTTAGAACAGAAGTCCTGCAGCTCTCTCTTCTATTTAAAATGTAGTCTCTCATGAGTAAAATATGTAAAAATAAATACCCTTAAACTCTAGCTTTTACCAAGTTACATGATTCTGAATTGTATGTGCTTCCACATTAGAAAAATGGCCCTCATACTTCAGGAGCTCTGTCTGTTTCTGTCTAATTTGAAAAACCTGATTCTCCATAAATGAGTATTTAAAAACAGAATAAGCTGGGCGTGGTGGTGCACGCCTGTAATCCCAGCACTCGGGAGGCTGAGGCAGGAGGATTGGTGCGAGTTCGAGACCAGCCTGGGCTACAAAAGTGAGCTCAGGATCAGCCTCAACTGCATAGCGAGACCCTGTCTCAAAAAGACAAAAAAAAAAAAAAAAAAAAAAAAAAAAAAAAAAAAACAGAATAAATAATTGTCAATATATGGCAAAGGTGCTTTTTTATTTTCAAATTGAATTGATCAGGAACTATCACAGAGTACTGAATACTGAAAAAAATGTTCCCTTCCTTGACAAACCATTTCTAAAGTACACTTAGGTTTTATTATACCTAATAGATAAAATTAGAAAACAGCTTGTTTGATGAAAAGTAAGTCTTAAATAGGATACTTCTCTTACTGTGAAGAATGGTCAGCTTGAGTCAATGATAGGAATATGGATGCCATTTGACACTATAATAATAAGTGAAACAAATCAGGCAAAAAAGCTTAAAATTGTCTCTTTCTTATACTGGAAAGTTAAATTAAGGATAAGTAAAATAAAACATAGGTTAAGAAGTGGGGAGATGAAGCTTTCTTAAATGGTAAGGGAATCCTGCAATTGTGTAGGAGGGTAGGCAGAGAGGGTAGACAGAAAGGAATGAAGATGCTTTGGGTACCAACTCCACAAAACATTCAAACATTGTGCAGCACAAATACATACTAAGAAAGATAGATACAAAGAAGAAACTTTAAACCAGGCACCCTTCAGTTTGTCTAACAAACTCAACTTGCCTCTTTGTATATTTTCTAAATAATAACTACTGGAACCATAATATTACCCATATCTATGATTATAACATATGGTGTCAATGTGATAAATGATAACAAATGCAGAAAGTTTTGAGGAATTTTAATTACTCAATGCAATACATGATAGCATTTTGTTTAGCTATCAATTTGGTTGCTCTACTGGAATTCTCAGTTCAGTTAGCACATAGGTGTAATCTCCACCTCCAAGTGAGGTTGAAAAGGATGAACGATTCAACTCTCTTTACATTCTTATTGTTAAATTTGTGTGGACAAAAATTATCTTGTGTTTCATTTTTTTGATTTTGAAATTTTTTGTAGGTTGTACTATCATCTATTTATAATGCATCCCTATCAGACAAAAATTCAAATGGATATTTTCTAAAAAAATTCTAAAATGTTTCATAACTCAATACAAAGAAAACTTGAAAGCTAATGGAAATTTCAGTGCTAATTTTCTTTAAGTGCCAGGTGACAACATGCCCCCAAAACTCTATATCATAATTATAGTATGCTTTTCTTCGTATATTTTCCCATGTTTTGTGTCAGTATGAAAATACATGCACAGGTAGTTTCAGGTTCACAGAAATCTATCTATATATTTTTTTCTTCTTATTCATAAGATGAAATATAACCATCATTCTGCTATGTTCAGTCTTTCAATTAACATATTATGCAACATGAAATATCAGTTCGTAGATTAACTTGCCATTATCTATTTTTGGTTGCATTAGATTAGTTTGTTCAAGCATTTCATTCTTTATTGAACTTATTCTATATCAATAGGAAATAAGAATCAATCTTGCAGTTACTTCTATGTAGGGTTGCTAGGTCAAAGGGTAGCTATTCATGTGCTTTTGTTAGACACGGTCAAATTCTTCTTTAATGTAGTTCTACTAATTTACTCAAATAATGTGATACTACCTCTTTGTAAGAATTCTGATAGTAAAATAACTTTTATAAGATTCAGTATAATTCTGTGTCATTTAGAAACAGATATTTAGCTACTGGTCCTCCCAAAGATAAATTGTATGTACCTATATTTATACCTATACTTCTCTGTATATGCAAATATTGTTACATACCATATTTATTAATCCATGCATATAAAACTTTGTATGCACACATGCACACATTTTTGTATACAGTTTCAAAATATCAAAATTTTATCCATGCCTATAAGGATCAGGTGGACATATTGTTTGTGTATAATTTTTTCTATATGTATGAAATTGTGATAAATTACACACTGATAGTAGTCATATTAGGCTTACAGGTATATGTTCATCTGAAATAAACCTGTGCATAGCTATTGTTTAAGAAGATAGCCTTCAAGGAAGATTTCCACAAAGTAGGATGTTGGTGTAGGGGTCAAAGGATGGTTTGGCACTTCCGATAGCTCAAAGAGAGACCAAATGTCAAGATGGGATTCTTACCAACAAAGGCTTGGGGTACAGCCAAGCTGTCAGCATTATTCTGTTTCTGCTCAGCTATCGAAGTCTTAGGGTAAGCAGTGTTGGATGACAGCAGGGCATGAACTGAAGGCTGGCAGAATCAGAAGCACAGGATTTCAGGCTGTGTGACACAAATGGAAACTTCTGTGAACCAGCATTTTCCCACTGAGCTGGGTGGTGAATGACAGTTAGAGAACAGGTGGCAGGGTTAGCACAAGACAAAGACATCAGGAATTCTCAAGAGGAAAAGAGAAAAACAAAAATGCTCATATTATTTAAACAGACTTTATCATGAAAGAATGACAGAATACAGATCTCGTGATGTAGACTCTTAGAGTAAGTGTTCTGTCTTCTAAACCCTATTGAACCAGAATTAGGAAATATAAACTTGGCAAATGTAAAATATTTCTCATATAAGTTACCTTTTGAAAGATACCTTTGATTATATTTTTAATGAAATGAACACCATTGACTTTGCTTCTTTAATAATTTAGAGAAAATTAAAAATATCAAATTTCCTTTTAGACATTTTAGTACTGGAAAAATGCACAATATATTATGAAAATGAGAAATATTAAAAATGAATACAGTAATAATTACAAAGCTTGAACAATTTGGTTTGTACACATCATTAAATCTAAATTTCAGAAGTGTGTTTTCATCCTTTTTATCTGGTAAAGTATAAGGGAGATGAGGATTACTAAAGGTAGAAGATGATTGTGAGTAAAATAATGGGAAGATCTTGGTTACAAAAGGGCAAATTTTATTTTGTTTTCTGATAAATGGGAACAAATTGTCTTCTTTTCAAATAAAACAAATTATGGCATTATGTACTTCAATTACTTAAGGAAACTCCCAGCCAGCCATGTCATATTTTTGCAGTGCAAATTTCTGAATTTTAAAGACCCAGCAGTCCGGTTGAGCAAGAAGACAGGAAGAATTAGGAATAGCACTTGGCAACAGTGTCTGTGTAGAGTGTAAGAGAAGTGTGACATTGAATGAAAGTGATATAGACAAAGGAAGGTTACTGTTGGTTGTGAGGAAGCAATAGAGAGCAATTACATTTGAAAAGATTAGTAGCCAATCTTATTAGGTATTTAAATAAGAACGTACATTATAGGAATAGCAAATGATGTGCTTTGGCAGTCCAGAATCTTAGCAGGTCAAAGTAAACCAAAAGGATTTCTCCAACTGTAGTGACCTTGAAAAAAGAGACTAAAAGGTAGGTGAAAAATTACTTTGTAAATATGGTGGGAAGCATATGTTGGAAATAAATGGTGGGCCCTTGGAAAATGATATGCTGCACAGGGATACAAGAGCATTAAAAGTGTTTGAAAATAATCTGTGTTAGCAAGGATATCACAGTACAGAAAATGTTATCATCAAATGCCTCAGTACTGGAGAGGCTCTCTTTTAATGACTTATCTTATTGGGTTAAGTTCACTTAAGGTAATAGTCCTCTCTTAAATTTAGCCTAATGGTAATACCATCTTCATATTCCTTCATAGCAGTATTTATGTTAATGCTCAGTTGAATAACTGGGAAAAGGTGTAGCACATTATAAGATGGTGACTTTGGGAATTATGGGTTGTTTGTGTCCACCAAAATTCATCTGTCAAAGTCCTTAAACCGTAGTATTTCAATGTGATCCTATGTGAACCTAGCCTTTGCAGATGTAACTTACTGAGAGGAAGTCATAGTGTAATACACTGGGGTGAGAATTCAGTATTAATGGTACTCTATGTAAGGCAGAAATGTGGATACTGGGCCGGGTGTGGTGGCGCATGCCTGTAATCCCAGCACTCAGGAGGCTGAGGCAGGCGGATCAGTACAAGTTTGAGACCAATTGGGGCTAAAAAAGTGAGTTTGAGGTCAGCCACATAATGAGAACCTGTCTAAAAAAGATACACACACACACATACACACAAAAAAAAAAAAAAAAAAAAAAAAAAAAAAAAAAAAAAAAAAAAAAAAAAAAAAAAAAAAAAAAAAAAAAAAAAAAAAAAAAAAAAAAAAAAAAGAAAAAGAAAAAAAGAAATGTGGATACAGACATATGTACTAGCAGCATGATTTTAAAGAATAAATTCTCAAAAAAAATCAATAAAGAATAAATTCTCTTGGTGACCTTGACCAAGCCTCATTCTCTCTCCTCTTTCGTAGTTGTAGTTCATTAGAATAGCTGCAATGTATGTTAGGAATGCAACACACTAGTACAAGAAGGAACTGGCTAGGATAACCAGGTGCTGTACTAGTTCACCCTCGGGGCCTGATGTTCTTCTGCTTAGTGCTTGGAGTGGTCTTTACTGCACACCCCAAAGAAGACCACTTCCTGGAGCCCTTTAGCTGTGATAGCTGGCCTCTGTCAGCTTCCTTGAGCCAGAGCATTCTGCTCGCCTTGACTGTTAGACTTTCATCATCCCTCGCTGCCCCTGGGTATGTGGTGAAGGAATTTCACATAATTTGCTGGGTGTGCATATTCCTTCTTGCAAGGCTCTGGAAAGTGAGGAGAGCACAGTCTGAGATGCACTAAGCTGATATGAAATCCAGCGCCTGTCTTCACAGCGGTCTGTGCCTGAAAATGGGCGTGGTAAACTAAGAAGAGAATAGCCTTTGCAGCCGCCTGGAGAAGCAGTCAGCATTGCTACACCATGTTTGCAGACCACTTGCCTTCCTAACAGTGAGAACATAGAAAATAAACAAACAAACAAAAAAACAGATTTCTATTTAAATCCGTCAATTTAGCCACAACTACGGGGGTCATGGCAAATGAACACATGGAATGTATGAGGATAAGCATCAGGAAACACTGAACTGTTTACTATATCATGTGTATCCACCATAACACACTAGCGTGATGTCTTTTGCTGCCATTGTTTTCTTTTTACTGCTGCAAAGTACTTTGCTTCAAGAAATTAATTGATCAAGGAAGGCTTTTGTGATCTGTGCTAGAATGGGTCAAAATGGTTATAACACCTGTTAATGTCTTTAAGTACCCATAACTCACGTCAGTAATAATGTACAATTTTTACGTTTATTTGGGTGAATATTTTAGTTCTTTTGACTCTGGTATAGTCCATAGTTCATAAAAAGAGTGACAACATTTATTTGTGATATGCATTTCTTGAATTCTAAAAGGACCTCAATCTCACAAATGGAAAAAAAAAATATTTTGTAAAGCTTTAATTGCTTATTGACTAACTGAATGACTGGAGAAAATGATAGGAATCAGGTAGATTTACAATGAAAAGTAAGAAAAATGCCAGCGAAACAGCTTAGAGGACTCAGTGCCTGCTCAGGCAAGCTCAGGGAGAGGGGTTCAATCCCAGTGTCACATTCCATGCTGACCCTACCATCGGACATACCGAGCTGACCACTGAGTCAGCACTAGGGAGGTTGAAAACAGGAGGATCACTAATTGAGTTTGATCTCTGTAATGAGACCCTGTACAAAATACATACATACATGCATACATACATACATACATACATACATACATACATACATAAATGGTAATAATGGTAATGAGTTTGGATTAATGCAATGTTGACTTCTATTTTTGGCCTCTTTATTTGAAGTACTTGTGAGCCACATCTACATAGTTATGAGTTTAAGATGTGAGAAGACATGTATTTTCAGATTTAGGATGAAATTTCAAGTTAATACCTTTTGGTTATTTTGTATGAGGCTTTCTTTCAAACATAATGGAGCACATTTTCAGAAAGAAACAATTGTAAGTAGTATTTAAAACTGAAAGATTCATCAAAAATATTCTTTCATATTTGACAAGCAGGTATTGATTAGTGTAATGATAAATAATTTATAAAATGGCATAAGTAGAGAATAAAAAAGAAATGAAATACATATATTCAATTTTATCTATTATTTTATTGATGAAAAACATGACTTGGTATTGTGTGTGTGTTCCTTAAATTTTATCTACTCAATTGAAGAAAGAAAGAAAAAAAGACAATGCCATTTAGTGGAGCCCTGCTGTCTAACAAATCGATATAGTAGTTACCCCCTTTGAAAGCTGTCTACGATAAGAAGGCCTCATTTGATGTTGGAGCACCACTATTTTTTGCATTTTCTGCCCTGAACAACATAGTTTTCCCACAAACATATTCCTCAGGAGTATAGAACAAACAGGAATAATAATTTGCCTAACTTGATATTTAAGATTTAACATAATTTTAATTCAGTAAATTACATCTATTTTTTCTAAATGACATGCTTAAAACATTGCATTTTGCTCACTCTTACCTATTTCATTTTTCCTTTCCTTTCCTTTTATTTTTTTCCTTGTGAAAGCCATGTAAAGAACAACAACAAGAACAAACAAACAAATAAACAAAAAAGCAATGCAAAGGTCGGCCAAATAACTCAGCAGATTAAAGTTCCTGTTTAAGCAGACATAGAGGACAGGGATTCCATCCCTGGGCCTGCAGTGCCAGCACCACCCCAAGGGCTCACTGAGATAACAATTGAGACTGAGTGTGGTGGTGCGTGCCTATAATCCCAGCTCTTGGGAGGCTGTAACAGGTGGGTCACTAGACTCTGGATCTGGTAGTGAGACTCTGAACACCCCATAGATCCTGCAATAACTACAGAAAAAAAAAAATAAGAAAATAAATCAATGTATTCATCTCAACCTCTCCTTATGATTATACTTCCTAGTTTTGATGTTAACAATGCACGTAACTAAAACTGGGAAATTTTTATTGAATTTAATACAACTTGGTTTTTAATTTCAATTTTCATAATTTAATAAGAAACATATTTTAACTTTTAATGTTGTGATGTGTTTTATTATTCCTGACATAAAAGTTAAAGTAATAAGATCTCAAATATCACTGCCAAAACTATTCGCACCTCTTTTCATATGAGAATGTTTTAACAGAAATTAAAGCATAAAAGGAGAAATATAGCAGATATTGAGCACTATGTTATTTTACACATAGTAATATCTACCAATGCAAGAAATTCAATCATCTTCTAAAACCCTTCTCCATTTATTTATTTTATTTATATTAACAAATTATTTTTACCCAATTTTGTAAATTTCCAAACTTTCATCTTGATTTCAGGAAGTGTTCATTTTTTTAGTTGGACAAAAGGAATTGAGCAAAGGTAATTGAGAAGTTTTTAAAAACCGAGTTGTGACAGGAACTCAGCATCTATGATGTCACTAAATGGCAGGGATTTTTTAACTTCTCCTACATGGTGACACAATCACCAGCCATATATGGCTCAATCACCCACTCACTGTCATTATGTGATGTGTCACCACATTTAAATCTGCATTTCAATCTTGTCAATATTAGTGAAACATTTGAATGAGTGCATAGTTTTTAATTATGTATACAATCAGTGCCATGAAACCTTCGGTATTCTATGAAATGTTAAATTTTTCTCTTACAGGAAGATAATTTCATTTACTAAAATAATATGATTTTCTTTTTTTTTAGTATTTTTTATTGTTTAATTTAACACGGGTTATATTTCATATTTTCATCATCAGATCAGTTTAGATTAATACATATAGGTATATGATTGATCAAACAATTAAACATTAACCCTTCTAAATCAACATTATTATTTTTTTTCTTTTCCCCTTTATTTTCTTTGAAAGTTGACATGTTTCTCAATTTCACTTACAAAAGTATTGAATTTCTTAGTTTTTCAGTGTCTATATTTTTAAATTTCATTCATGTTCATCTTGATAGTATTTCATTGCTTGTAATTTATATGCAGGAATATCAGGGTAAGTGTAGTATATATAATATTTTATTGCTACTTTTGATGATATGATCACCAGTGTTTCACATTTAACATTATATTCATTTGTATTTCACATTTAACACTATATTCATTTATATTAATTAATTAATTTATTTATTCATTTGCATTTTATTGAAGAGTCTACAGGGCATTGAGGGTCTCACTACTAGATCAGGCTCATAGTGGTCCACCTATTTACAGCCTTCCAGGAGCTGGAACTACAGGCACACTCCATCACACCCAGTCTGAATTGCCATCTCACCATTCCCTGGGGGCGGGTCCGACATGGCACGCCACTGGGGATTGAACACTGGCCACTGCACTCTGCTTCAGCAGATGCTTTAGTTTGCTGATCTATCAGGCCTGGAGGTGGCAGGCAAACTGTGTGCGTGGAATGCGGTTGCAGAGAAGTATGCACAGGTTGAGTGGGGAGGCCGAGGTGACTGGGGAAGGAATATGAGCATTTGGGGTCTGGACCATTCTGGCACACCAGATGCACAGTCCCGCGCCCTCAGCCCCCATGCTGGCCACCATGAGTGGGTTCTCTGGCATCTGCCTTCTGTAGGAATTCAATAGGACACACAAAGGTGGCAAAGTAGTGGCCTTCCTGCAGCAAGCTCTAGGGACCTTCTTTTTCAAAGTCCCTTGCTGGGGTGGGGAAACATTCCAGGCAGCCAGCTGTGGGCTACTTCACCAAGCTAAAGAGTAATCTCAGAGATGCAGTCTTCCCAGTGTCCTAGCTGGCAGGTACCTCACTACAGCCCAGAGTGACGCACAAGCATTTGTGGCCTAATAGATGGGCTGTGGGAAGGGGACAGTAAAGGGTGTCTGGAGGGATTCCAGGGCCTTCAGGGCGTGGGCACAACACGCATGGTGAAGCAGGAGCCAGGGAACCACCCGGTCAGTGCAATGACCACATCTGTCTTGAAGAAGCCTCAAGCCTTGCTGGTGTTCATGGCCAAATTCACATTCAGGTCCACATTCTCAATCCATGCCTGCTGCACAGGGCCCTTACATGGTATGGGAAGGGTTCCAGAGTGCAAGTGTGCCTGGTATTCTCTGAGGATTGCGGGTCACAATAATGTTGGTGGCGCATGGACAGTATCGTGCTACTTGGTGGGCAGATCTGACGAACTTGGTGAGCACAATTTTGGTCCTGCTGCTTCACTTGAAGGAGGCTTTTACAATACCCATGGTGGTGGCCTCTGTGGGGTCACTGGTTGTGGGGCCAGGAGGTGCTGCTCCTCAAATAATTGTCAGTGGTAGAGGGCAGTCTCTGCCTCTTGGGCAATCACGTGCTGCATGCGCACAGCCTCTAGTGGGTAGTGGCCCTATCACATGACGCAGTCCGCTCTGTCCAGGACAGCATCGGCCATGTCACTGCCCTCATCCTATGTAGACCAAGGCTTCTTGATCATGTTCTTCAGTATCTGTGTGGTGCAGATGACAAGGTTCTCCAAGTGCTTGTGGTGCCCAGTCATCATCTTCCGGACAAGGCAGATCTTCTCTGTCTTGATGCCGAGGTTACCACGGGCCACCATGATGCCATTGCTTGTCTCCAGGATCTCCTTGAACCTCCTCTCACCTTCATGGCTCTCCTCCATCTTGTCGATGATCTTGATGTTCTTGCCCTTCTCCTGCAGGGCCTGCTTCACCATGTGGACATCAGCATCCTTGCAGATGAAGGACAGGAGCACTATGACCACATCCTGATGCACCCTGAACTTCAGGTCCTGGATGTCCCCAGACACACTGGGCAGGTCCATGGTGACACTAGGGAGGCTCATGCCCTTCTTGCTGCACAGGGAGCCACTACTTCCAACCTCTATCACCAGGAAGTTGGGAACTTTCTCCTTCATGAGCAGGGAAATGAGGCCATTGTCCACATAGAGTGTACCGCTTATGTCCACCACCTTGCAGAGGGTCTTGTAGTGCAACCACAGCACCTTCCTGTTGCATTTCTTCATGCAGGTAATGGGCAGTGTGATCTTGAGGCGGGGCTCCCTTCTTGAGCTCCACCTTGGCGGTGCCACTACCCTTCTTGAGCCCAGTTCGGATCCGGGGTCCCTTAGTGTTTAGGGCCACAGCCAATGGCTGGTAGAGAATGGAGTCAGAGCAAAGCTCTTGGACGCTGTACCCACATTATTGATGGTCTCCACATGATGTTCATGAGTTCAGTGTAGAAGTTCAGCTGGACCACGTTCATCCCAGACTTAATCATCTCCTTCAGGGTCTCCGCCAAGCAGGAGCTCAGACTGATAGTACAGATGATGGTGATGGAGGCTGGGTCGATGTCCAGGCGGTATATATGCTCCAGGAAGGTGTCGGTCATGGCTGCGTGCAGCTGTTGGGTCTGGATGAAGGTCCTCCTGGCATTGCTGTGGGACGCAACATGGCTTGTGAGGTGCTTCTGCACTCCTCTGCGGCTGCGGTGCAGGGAAAAGCAGATCACTGTGCAAGCCTTGGGATGTGTCATCGCTGTGCCTCGTTTTTTAAATGTGTAGAAGAATTTTGATTGTTTTCGCGGTAAAGAAAATGTAAATGGGGGAGGGGAGAATATTTGCCCTGATTAAAACATATAATATACACATGCATGGATACTCCACACTAACATATATTTTATTTTTCAAGAATTTTATTTCAATCTAAAACATAAAAAAATGATTAAGATACTAAAAACAACTCACAATAAAAAGAGAAAGAAAACATACCTCATTATTGAGAATCTTTCTGTTAGTTATTTACTGCTCTGTCTGCCCTCGTCTCAGTTTAACGATATTAATGAGGCCTGATACAATCTTTCTCACACACCGTTCTGCTATTTAATGAGAATCAGAATTTTAAAGTGCCACATTCCACTCGTCGAACATATCCAGTTCAGCACACATTATGCCTGGAATTCTTAGCTAATGGTTGCTTGTTAGGAAGGGAGCCTTCCTTATTTCCAGCACTAATTATTTTTTGCCTGTGTGTGTGTCAACTCTAGGGAAAAAAAAAAAAAAAAATATATATATATATATATATATATATATATATATATATACAGATGGGAATATGAGGTATTGCTCCTTCATTACCTTTAGAATGTAAAACAAGTGGCTTTTAATTAGAAGAAAGCATGCAAACAAAGAATTGTATTTGGTATTTGAAGTAGTATATTCACACAATAGTATGATTAATGTGTTTGCCTTAGGAAGATAATCACTGAATATCAATGTTTTATTTTAGTATATTACACAAAGTCCTTTGGAGCACAATGAGATTTTATTTATTTATTTATTTATTTATTTATTTATTTATTTATTTATTTATTTGTGGGACCAGGATTTGAAATGATGACCTTGCACTTGCCAGGCAGGCACTTGTGCCATGGAGCTATCTCCCCAGCCCCCAGTAGTATGCTTCTCCCTGCAAATACATTATTTTTTAAACTTGAAATGATACAATAAATAAATTATTGATTTAACCATGATAGAAAAAAAACTTCTACTATTGGGGAGTTATCCTTTGTACTAACATCTAGCCCACTGATGGATTCCAGATAAGATCTCTCCAAAATAATAAAATCTGTCTAGAATTCAAACTTTAATATCCTTAGTGTTCATTGAGAGACAAATGCTGCTTTTCTTAAAAAGGAATAAATATTCATTTCAAATTTAATTATTTAATTTAATTTAATTTAATTTTTATTGCTTTTAATAAGAAATAAGAATGTAACAGTCTCAAAACAGGTTAGTAGTACATTTGCAATATTTGATACGATGCATATTGTTGTCCTCCTATTAGTTATACAGAGCACAGGGTGTGGATGAGGAAGAAATATTCTTATCATATTTAAATTCCATATGTAGGGCATGATCTTATTATATTTAATATATATTTAATATTTATCTTTTAAAATCTTAAAACATTTTAATTTTAATATTTTAATGTACATGTAATAAGTTCTTTACAGAATTTCAAATAGAACATGCTTGGCTCTATTGATAAATATATTTAATTTGTTCTAAGTAAATAATATAGGATTTGCTGAGCATTGCTCAAAATTAGGGACTACTTTGTGTGGACTTCAGCCATGTAAAGTAGAAGTTTGAAAAGTATTTAGGACAACTATGTCTAGAGGTAAGTGCTGGAAGTTGCACACACCAGGTAGATAGGCAGAGTTGCTTGGCTCAAGAATTTCAAGGTCAAGGGCTGGCGGTATAGGTCAGCAGATTAAGTGCTTGTTTAGAGAAGTGCAGGGGCCAGGATTCTGTTCCTGGTCCCTCCTGCTGTGCCGGCCCCACTCTCGAGCACACGGAGCTGGCGATGGAGTCTGGGTATGGTGGTGCATGCCTGTAATCCCAACACTTTGGAGGTACAGTCAGGAGGATCACTATGAGTCAGTAGCGGGACCCTGTACAAAAAAAAAAAAAAAAAAAAAAAAAAAAAAAAAAAAAAAAAAAAAAAAAAAAAAAAAAAAAAAAAAAGGATAAGGACAATAATTTAGGAGCCAGTTAGATTAAAGTAGCAGGACTATAAAAGCAAATACATCAGACAGTCAGACAGAAAAAAACATTAGTATAGACTACACTTATATATGACTATCAAACCTTGTATGTCTAAGCATTATTTTCACCAATTATATTACTTAAATTTGAACTTTTCAAAGGACAACCCATTCCTAGTCAACACATCTACTAATATTTTGATATAAAGAAAATTTAAGCCGGGCGTGGTGGCCTGTAATCCCAGCACTTGGGAGGCTGAGGCAGGAGGATTGGTGCGAGTTTGAGACCAGCCTAGGCTACAAAAGTGAGCTCAAGGCCAGCCTCAACTGCATAGTGAGACCCTGTCTCAAAAAAGACAAAAAAAAAAAGAAAAGAAAATTTAATACTTAACATTTCTTATAGATTTTTATAAATTATTTTTTGAAAACTTAAAAAACTTATTTAAAGATAAAAAAACAAAAACAAGAAACAAGAACAAAAGAACAAAGCATCATAAGACAATAAAAGTGGTATAGGATTTCAAGACAAGAACAGAAAATGCTTCTTGTATTATTTTTTGTTGTCATCAAATTTGTTACTCAGACTATCAGATATAGGTATGCAAGACTGATCAAACAGTTTAAACGTGGATTCTTCCATTCCATAAGCTTTAAACTGTTTGAACTTTTTTTTTTTAAATATATGTAAAGCGGGTATAAAATAATAAATAAGACATTAGAAATACTATACCTTTAAAAAAGACCAAATAAAAACAAGATGAAATGTATTCCATTGTGGTTGTTATATTGTTATATCTTCATTGTAGCTGTTCAGAATACAACATTTTTCCAATTTTAATTCCCAAAACAATTTCTAAAGAATAGTAGCTTTCAAGAGTTGTTAATCTTTCCACTTAATTTGCCTATACTTATATATTCAAAGTATCATTTATCTTCTTTCAGATTATAAAGAAATCATGTACATTGACTGTTACCAATCAATCTTTTTATTACGATACTGATACTTTTCTTTAAAAATACATGACCAATTTTGAACTCCCAAGACCTGATAGTTACTCTTATCTGCATTCACTTTACCTCCGTTTGTTCACATGATAGTACTAATCTACAAATAGTTCTTTCCATAACTTCATACTATATATCTGGTTGTAATACAACTAAGGTTGTATTACATTCCAGACATCTTCCTAAAAACAGATACCTTTGGAATCCACACTTCTGTCTCTGATTTTCTGTTTTTCTCTCAAAACACGTGCACATTTTTCTTCTTTCTTATAGCTTTTTATTAGTTCTGTATCTCCAAGCAGGTATGTCACTCCTGCCTGTACCTGACTACTTTTACCGTCCTGTACTTTCTATTGATTTACTCCTGATGAGAAATCATTGTCTCATGATTATTCTTACTTTGCAGTGATTTTTCACTGGTTGCTTTGAATTTCAAGTTTTTCTTTTTAGTTTTGTTTTACACTTCATTCGACTGTAAATTAACCGGTATGTTACGCTCTTGAATGTCCACAGTCATGGTTTGGTGAGCATTGCATCTCAGCGTCATGAAAACTGACCAGTATAGTTCACCTGGTGATGCGGATTAACCTTTATTCTCTGGAACCATTAATACTCCTGACTGGATGAGATCATTGCAGTTTCACGTTGACTCTTGTCAGAGGATATGGTGGCAGCAAGGCCCATATAAAGAGGTGTTTTAAGTTTTGCATATTCTTCCCCACACTCTGTAGTAATGTTTCCTTTTCAGTTTGATGGTTATGATCACAGGTGATACCCATCATAATGACTTCCTTTCTTGACTGTTGATTCAAAAGCATGAGCAAATGAAAATACTTTGTTGGAAGGAGAGTTCAATACGGTGGTGACTCGGTCTCTTATGACTGTGTTGTTGTCCTTGAATGTACAGTTTGTTATCCACTAGAGAATAAGGCTGCATGTACAGAAAATAAAAATTCACCAGGAGTTACCCCTTAATTCAAACTTCCATGAATGCAGGAAGTCAGAGAAATATTACTACACGTCAGTTGCAGTTCACAGAAAATTCAGTTTTCCAGAAAACCTTGCCTCAGTGTGTACAGTGTGACCTCTTACTGTCCGTTTAACTAAGTCTTCAAAAATCCATTTCATTGTTCTGTCAAGGCAATTCTTGAAGATGGTGAGGGGAATTGGAAGTCAGTGAAATATATGAGCATGAGTCTGCCACCATGTTTCATCTGTTGTGGAGCTCCTTATCAAAGCTGTTTAGAAGTCCATGAGAGTGGGATATAAAATGCTGTTAATCTACAGATGGTAATTTTGGCAGAACATTACATATCCAAAGTAAGCTATCTGTTCTATTAGGAACAAAATGTTGTTGCTCTCATAATTGAAGCTGTGCATTCTCACCATCCTGCCCGATCCCTCCTGGGAAAGGTGCTGTGTCAGAGATTCCCTGTTGATTCTGCCCCTGGCAAACTGAGATTTCAGGAGCAGCTGGGACAAGTTTGGCTTGGTAAGTAAATTTTGTATTGCTGAGCCCATGCTTAAATGTAATCTCTGCCATCATGAACACTTCTTTATTGAGTTAATTGTCAAAGAGAAAAGTTCCTTTGGATAGAGGCTGTCTGTTTTCCAAAGAATGACTCATTCTGTCTACTTGGTCATTAAAATTTCCCTGCTGTGGTCACTCTTTGGTGGGTTCATGCAGGACAAAAATATCTTTTATTCTTTACAAATTCATAGAGGAATTGCCAGAATTCTCTGTCAATAGTTTTCCCATTGTATTCTCCCAGATTTCTAAACAATTAAGTGCTTTGTCGTGGCTGATGCTTTTATATACCTATTGTGTCTGAACTATTTTTTTACTGATAAGTTTTGAGTACTTCTCATATCATGCAGAATATTAAGTAAACCTGGCCTGCCTAAAATGATACAACTACCATGAATATAGGTGAAAGTACATTAACTGACTATTCGAGGAGAAGAAGATAAAGATTCTGATAGCATTTACTCTTGTACCTATGTAAGTTAACTGTAAGTTAACTACATGAAATAAATTCAATATACCTCTTATATTATGAAGGAATAAGAGCAGAGGAAACACAAAGAAACTTCTAGCTGTATTATTCTGCCAAGAAATGGCAAGGAATTGCTCTTAAGACCACCTATGTAGGCCAATAGACACTAGTGGTTACAAATGAAATTTTGACTACTTTTCATAAAACTTTGGCTATTTCTTCTAAGAAGGCTGCAACAAGTAAATCACAAATTATAGACATTTTGACAATGAGACACTTGTTAAACAACAACAAAAAAAAAAAACAAATAAGAAACTAGCAACATTTTCGTTCATTTATTAATTGTGCCAGAATAATGTATCCAGTTGCAGGATTGGTTGCCTCCATAGAGTTCTTACAGGCACAATTTTGTTTGTCTGTTTGTTTTGTTCTCATGGGAATAGATGGGTATAGCAAGTTATCTTTGGTTTCAAAGACATATATTTCCATACCGCACTAAGCTGCCTACCTAGAAATTTGACTGAGGTGGACATGTTTTCAAAGTAGTTTCCATCCCCTGACAGACAACTCTCTTACCAGTAAGCCTAGCATCATTGCTGTTTCTTATTCATGAGATCTAGGTAAAATCAGCATAATCAGTGCATAGCAAGCATGATACTTTGTGGAAGGGGGAATGATCAAGATGCCCACAAACAAAATAATGACATTGATCTTCCAAGGTGGTGGTTCTTGAGGAAAGACAGTGATAGTTCTGCTTGCCATTAGATGTCCAAAGCAAACTAATTTATGGTTCTGATTTCTGGAGAAGTGAAGAATAGAAAACAACATCTGATAGGATGACCACTTAGCAGCTATAATCAAATATGTTCTGTTAATTTCTGTATGATGATATAATGGAAATATGAAATGATAATTTTATAACATTTATTACATGTAAGAAGAATTGGCTAGTTGATGATACACCTACCTGAGTGAGTCTTGGGATTATACATAAACACACTGCTTCAGTGGCTCTCAGGGTAAAGTGTTATGTGATTAACATCTATAAACCACATGAAAAAGGATGTAGAAATTTGCTGAAGTATAAAATCAGGTCTGGCATCAGTTCACTGCCATTCTTCAAGACCTGTTTGTCCTCTGCACAAACCAAATATGCATGTTGAAAGTGAACGTAATGAAATTGTCACCCTTGTAACTTTCAAGTTAGAAATGGTGGTGGGACTTTTTGAGATTCTTCCAAGAAATTAGCATTGCTTTTGGATTCTTATTTTCCTATGTCGAAGTAGTCCAGTGACTTCTACTTTGTGTTTCCTGCTGTCATAGCCCTCATGTCATAGGTCAGAAAACTATGTGGAAGCTTTGCCATCGATAAACATATTTGATTCTAATTCATCTTCAAAAGTCATGGGAAAGAAACATACAGTGAGACTGGGATACACATAGCTCAACTTGAGTTAAGTCCAAGTTTCAGCTTCATTGATCACCGAAATACCAGTAGCTCCTAATCAAACGGATGGATCAGAACAGCATTTATGGAATGTGAGTTGGTTCTTGGCCACTGTCCAATAGTCCCTGAAAGTTTTTTTTTTCTTTTTTTAATTTCTTTTTCTACCTGTACAGGTATCCAGTGAAAGAACCACATAGCATTTGGAAGGATGGGAGAAAAATTACAGTCTCAATTCTGTTTATTGCTAAAATCTGAATCTAGGTTCTCTAGAAAATAGAACCAAAACTGCTATACTTAATATGTTTCTATACTTATCTGTTATACTGAATATGCCCCTATACTTATCTAACTACAATCTAACCTAATCTAATCTAATCTAATCTAATCTAATCTAATCTAATCTAATCTATCTCCCCAAACTATGCACACACAGTAAGAGAGGAAAACAATATGATGCAGTTTCAACAGCTTGCGGTTACTACCTTTGTATGAGGGACCTTAGTGAGTGTCATATTTCGAAGAAAGTCCATTACATTACTGGCCCTTAGAGAAGAAATTGATATGTATATATATGTAGAAATCTCAGTGAACAAAGTTACCCAAGTAATAGTTTTCTACACTAACAAATTCCTAGAAGCTCACAGCCACTACTTTGAGCAATGTTTGCAATAATCGATGCCAAAGGTAACTTGTACTAATCTCATGGTGTCTCAATAAATTCAGTATTAAAATATGTACACAAGTTTTTTCTACTCATGAAATGTGTGAATACAGTTTTGACAGAATATATATATATATATATATTTTTTTCTTTTTTAATTGACAACAGCATTATGGATGCTGATAAGAATGCAAGTGTTAATATCTATCAGCATTCTTATCAGCATCCATAATTCTGTTGTCAATTCTGATAAATTGGTTTCATTTATGGTTCTGGGTTAGAGAAAAATGATGTCCCAAGTTAGAAGCAGGAAGAAATCCCTCCTGCTGTCAGCAAGTTCAATCCTTTCTGTTCTATTCAAAGTTTTAAAGCTTAAAGGAGCGTCATTCAAATTAGGATAGGCAAACTGCTTTTTTATACTCTAGATTTAAATGTTAATCTTATGAAAAAGAAACATTCATAGATATACCCAGAATATAATGTAGTTGAGTAGGCATATGAAATAAACTATCTCTCCCTCCCTCCCCCCTGCAATTCTGTCTGTCTCTCTGTCTCTGTCTTTGTCTCTCTCTCTCTTTCTCTCTCTCTCTCTCTCTCTCTATATATATATATATATATCCACATTATTTCTTACATGTACATAGAACACATGCACACATACACATTATATACATAATATTGAATATCATAAGTGATATAAAAAGTAGAGATAGTATTCAAATATATTTATATTATATTTTAATAGAGTTGAGTATTAAATATATTCATTTGTATAGGCACATTGATGTTACTTTTGTATTTGAAGTTGTCTTTCTGATTTTCATTTGTTTGGGGGTTTTAACTATTATTGTTATTATTATTTTCTTTTTTTCTCTTTTGTGGAGAGATTAGCCTACCCTGAGCGTGAGGCTGGTCTGGCTTCTAATGCCAGGGATCAAACGAAAGTCCGTGCACTTGTCTATGCTTGCCTAAGTAGGTCCTAACTATTACTATTTATGGTAAAATTTTAATTCCTTAGTATATTAATGTTTTAAAAACTTTCTTTTTCTTGTAAAAAATCAAATCTATGCATATCTATTTAAATGAAGTAGCATAAATGAGATAATATTTCATAAGTAGACAAAAGTAAAATTTGGTGCACATCCCAGGGTTACCAATAAAATAACATCAGATTAGAAATAAAAAATATATTGCACTATGATCATTAATATTTATTTATGGCTAGAAACATGTAACTTGAATATTTAAGTGTTTTAATCCTAGCAACTAGTCCTGTTCATACATTGAAGACAAAAGTATCAAAAAACCCTGAGATTTCAGTCTAATGTTGCTCACTTAGAAGTCTACTCAATATTCACTTCTACCTAGATTTATTTTGGCCATTATTTTCCATAGACTAATAAAGCTATTGTGATTTAAATAGAGAAGATAATAGAGGTAGTTTGGAAGGAAAGTGACTATTTTCATCTCTTTTTAAAAAATTTATTAATTGTAATGAGAAAAGATAACAATGAGAGTCTCAAAACAGGTTAGAAGGACAGTTATAACAATTAATACAATGCATATTGTTGTTTTCATAGTAGTTATTCACAGTACAAGATGCTTTCTCTAAACACTGTTAGTACAAATCTTTCTTCTCATTGAAGTAAATGGAAGTAGTTGTATGTATAGTCCTATAGCTCATAGTAATAGTGGGCTATCAGCAGAACTGACAAAGTCAGAAACTGCTGACTTGAGACTTTTACATCTCAGCATATTAATACGGCTTTACTTTTTATACCTCATGGTTAGACTTTTCTGTTGGATGGTTAATGCAATCTCCATCAAAATACCACTAACATACCTCATGGACCTAGAAAATCATTTCTAAAAAATTATTTGGAGCCAGAAAAGACCTAGATTGCAAAGGCAATCCTAGAAAATAAAGACAAGGCAGGAAGCACTACAAATCCTGACTTGAAATTATTTTACAAAGCAACTGTGATAATAATATCATGGTATTGGCAAAAATTAGACCTGAGGATCAATGGAAAAAATTAGAACATGCAGAAGTAACTACAAACACACTCAGTCAACTTATCCCCCTCCAAAAAAGGGGTTAAACATGCCTATTGGAAGAAAGATAGTTCTTTAACAAATGGGTGCTGGAAATACTGGCTCTCTATATGCTGAAAACTAAAACTTGACCTAGGTCTATCACCATGCATTAAACCAAAGTCAAAATGGATTGAAGATCTAAATATTAAAACAAAAACATAAATCTCCTACAAGTGAATGTAGGAGGAAATCCTGAAGAAATCAGGGCAGGTGAAGAGTGCATGAACAAAAATCAAATTACATGAGTAATACTTGAAAGAATTAACAACTCGGACCTCCTCTTGTTGAGAAGTTTTTTTTTGTTTTTTTTTTTAATTTTTTTTAAATTTATTTTCTTGTTTCAGAACCTTTACTTGTTTATTCACTCATTTTATGGCCGGCTCAGCCCACCCCGAGGGCAGGGCTGGCGCAGCATGTGGTGCCGGGGATAGAACCACAGTCCCTAAAGCCGCCCAAGCTTTCCCAAGCAGGCGCTTTAGACCACTGAGCCATCCTGCCGGGCCCATGTTGAGAAGTTTTTATACATAAAAAGAAATTACCAACAGTGTGAAAAGACAGCTCACAAATTTTGAAAAAATCTTAACAAGCACTGAGACAAAGGTCTTTTCTCTAGAATTTATAAAGAATTAAGAAACATTAGGATCCCCAAATTTAAAGACCCTGTGGACATTTGAGATGAACACACGCTTCTCAGTGGATGAAATACTAGAAGCTAATAAATACATGAAGAAATGACCCACATCACTAGCCATCCATGAAATGCAAACTAAAACAACACTGAGATATCATCTCATTCCAGAAAGAATGGCAATGATAAAGACATAAAGCAACAACAAATGTTGGAGAGGCTGTGGGGAAAATGGAACACTTCTCCACTGCTGGTGGGAATGCAGATTGTGCAACTGTTACGGAAATCATTGTAGAGACTCCTTAAAAAATAGAACTGGAAAGCTCATTCAATCCAGCTACTGGAACTTTTGTTTTCAGTACAACTGTGACAGTCCTGGATGGAAAATTCAATGTACTAGGTCCTCTTTTAAGTGTAGTGGAAAATAAACCCAAAAATTTAGTAGATTCAGATTGCTTTGCTTCATGTGGATTTTGTATAATTTAATACTACAAAATATCATTATAGTAAAATTACATTAAAAACTATTCAGCTAAATTCTTTTTTTTTTTTTTTTTTTGTGCTAAATACTGAGGTCACGGGGTGAGGAGAAAACAATTGCTCAGTTTGAACTTAAACCATGAAATCTCTAACAGAATCCCAAAAGCTATCAATAGTTATTCATGTTTTCCAGAGAAATAGTGGAAGAAGAGGATGAGCAGTCAGCATATGCATTTGTGCCCACACTCACTGCCACAATGTAAATAAGGAAAGTTAAAGTTCATTCTGGGATGCATAGATGTAAAGTTTGTGCAATGGGCTCACAAAATAGAAATTTATCTATTTTACATTTCACTTTCCAGGTGTTTTGAGACACAATTCAGCTATAAAGTGCAGGCCAACCTTAAACTTACTATATAGTCCAGGCTGGCCTCAAACTCACAGCAATTGTCCTGAGCCAGTTCTGAGATTACAGGCATTTGCCACCATGCCTGGCAGCATAAAATTTAGAAAAGAGCTGACATTACAGTCTTGAATCTTAAATTTGAGGGCTAGAAATTAGATACAGGGCCTATACTGTAGCCTCCTGACAGAAATACTTTTTTGTAAAAGCATAGCTATTGCTCCTATAGTTTGTGTCTGAAAAGGTAAGACTATCATATTTAAGAAGATAACATTTCTGTAAAATTCTACTAATTAATATGTTAACCATACCGAGATATTTGTATTTATAACACGATCATCTAAAGAGGTATTAGGGAAAATAAAACAGGGACCATAGCAGAGTATAGCTGACATATAAAATTAACTGCCACAGCAGTGTAACCAAAGATATTAACAGAGATAAGGAAAGAAGACATAAGTTCATATATATGAATTGAAACAGGGGGTTTATGACATTTCCTTAGTGACTATGCAAATAAGGGATATTGTTTCCTAGGGGCAATCTACACCAGGCTGCATAACTGCCAATACTCCTTTTAGATAAAGCTATATAAGAAAAGATGACTGCTATATTAATAAGTCATAATAGGAAATTCACACTCTATACATAGTCATACATAGAGTAGCTGTATACTTATTTAATCTATGGGTTCTTAGTTCCTATTGAATTTGTAAATCTTAATAGGGCATATCACTTAGCTTTCAAAATAAAATTAATGTTTTTTGTTCAATTTTTAACAGATTTTACTTTTCTATTCATTCAGCCATGATTACTTTATTTCCAGTTTCCAGCAGTTAAAATCTTTGCTTTAACCATTTATTATTTTAGTATTTTCTGGGAATGTTGTCATTTATATTTTATTACTATTGCTACAATTATTGTTATTTTGCTATGTCTAGACATTTTTAAAGATGTTTTAGTAATTTTGTATTTATTATTAATGTAAGTAAAACCAAGTATCTTTTTCATGGCAATTTGTATAATTTACAATAAAAGAACAGTTTGTTTGGAAGTCTAGCCACCTCCTGCTGTTAGATAAAATTATTCTGAAACATTAAAGTTATACTCACATACAAAAAAGCCCTTCAATCATTCAAGCACATTAAATGCGTTGAGACAGTTTTCCACTTGATTATTTGTTTGGGAAGTCGTCCAAATTAACTTGTAATACTAAATAACCACGGATATCAATGCAAGGTAATTTAAACTGACAACATATCAGTTAAAGTGCATCCTTAGCGCTAGGTGTTACATTCACGTGCATCAGGTTCAACCAGGGCATTCCATTATGAGTGTTACTGATTTTCAGTATTATCACAAACATCTATAAACCAAATTATTCCTCCAACTAATAAACTAACAGAGATGGCAGATTTTGCAGGGAAATAAAGCAAGTGACCTTTTCTTTAATTGTCTAATTGTCATCTCTCTGCTAATTATACCAGCGAGGTTTCCCATTTGTATTCCTGTCTAAAAGTGAACTGGTAGAAGAAATATTATTTCTTCAAAAGCTGCACTTAATAAATGACTGTTTTCTTAAATATCATTTGATCCTTATACTGATTGTGAAAATTTCAGAGGCAGAAATGATGTGCAGCTTACAAAGTGTTGCACATAAAATACAGAGAGCAAATTTTTAACATCAGTGGTTATTTAAAAGCATGCTTCTTAATGAAAAATTATGTTCACTTATGTATAAATATATAATTTTAGGATTCATAATTTAGAAACTAAAATACAAAACACTTTTATTTTAAATTTTAACTATGTCTAATCATATCAAAATCACATCAACATGAGAATGAAACTAATCTTTAATGATTTAACACTGTATTTAAAAATGTGTGCAATTTTATCACATGGTCCACACTATTCACTATTGTACCTAATGATTCAATATGTGCTAAAGTTGAGGAAATTACGTCACTTACATAAATTTCTCAATGCCAATTTTCACATATTTCCTGAGTAGAAAAATACACTACTCTAAGTCATTTACATGTTTTGTATTTTGCTTTATTACCACAGATTATTTGTGTGAAAATTTTATTAAATCCAAGTTGATCTAACTCCTCCAAGTACATAGAAAGCAGACACATATCTTGTGTGACTTTATAAATAAGACTATTATTCTTATTTGACAATACAATATAAACTTTGCTTCTTCAAAATTCAATTTGTTATAAAATGGTAAATATTAAAGCTAAAAACATAAATTCAGGTTATTTTTGACTTTGAATAATTTATACATATTTTATAATGTGTATAATTTCTATATATTTTGTCTGACAGTGAAATGGGAGATAGCACTATCACAGCTTACAGCCTAAAAATACACACAGAGAAAAATTGTTTCATGATATTAATTTTTTTATAGCAAACGATAATCGAATTTTGACCTCATTACAAATATTTTCATAATGTTTATGAATAAAATTTGCATAAACCATTTTTACTAGTAAACTTTTTTTAAAGTTTAGCAATCTAGTCATAAATGTGGTGGTGAAATACTACCATACATATAGCACTGTCATTTTGGAAAGATTTTGAAAGATTATATATTAAAAAAAAATATATATATATATATATTTATATATATATACATACATATACATATATCTATATACATGTACATATATCTGCATATAATTTAATATGCATGTTCTTGTTACATATTTTATATTTGTCTTTGTCTCTTGTCTGTTTATACTACTGTAATTTTCTTTCTGTTTCACTAGTTTTTATTTTGAACATGTCAGAGTAACATATTTTGTGAATACTTAATTATCTAAATTCCTTTTCTTTAATTAAAAGATAATAGTAAATATAGTCTCAGTAATTGAATTTTAATTAGATAGTATTTTAAAGCATTTTACATTGAGAGAAAAATGAATTGCTAGTACAGTGTTCTCACATTTTTGCTTGAAGCATTCATGTTACAGTAGCATGCCTTTATTATATTAATTTATTATAATAAAGTAAAGTCATACAATTAATAACTAATGTTCACAGTTTTCACTAATATTTATTACTTGACCTTTGTAGTTTTAGCAGTTTGAAAGTATATGATATATAACCGATATTTTATCTATTTACAGAGAAATTTTGTTGTCCTAAAATTCCTTGCATTTCAGCTAGTATCCTTTCTTCCTTCACTTCTATTAACTTTATTGTTTTTATTATCTATCTATCTATATCTACCTATCTATCACTCATCTATCTATATCTATCTCTCTATCTCTCTTTCTCTCTGTCTCTCTATATATCTATATCTATATTTATGCTTTTGTACTATTTTATAGCCAATGGCATACAAGACATAATTCACTATTTCTGATTCAGCCCCTACATTTAAAAATATTGACTAGACTTGTTTACATGTCTTTTCATGGCTTGCAAGCTCATTAATGTTTATTTATTTGTTTTAATCCACTAATTCTATCTATTCGCTGATCTGTCACAGTCTACCCACCTGCCAATTCGAAACATTCTTAGAAACTCTCTTTTTTGACAATTACGCATAAAAGTTAACATAAATGTGTTCTGTTTTTGTGTAGGCCTAAGTTTTCATTTTTGCAAATACGTATATAATTACTGGACTATTTAGTAATACTAATTTAAGTTCTGCAATATACTGCAGAATTTTCCCAAAGTGGCTATTTTATTTTATTTCCTCCAGACAATAAAATAAAATTTATATTCCCCTGTACTCTCAGCACTCTCTGCACTCACACTGTGGGCTTGAGTCATCCAGCAGGGACATAGTCTTTTGTTATTATTCTTGTCGTTAGCTACTCCCTATAATTATGAGCATCTCCGGTGTTTATTTGCTTTCTGTGTGTTGTATTTAACAAATTATCTGCTCAGATATTTTGTATCCAATTTTAACTGGATTTGTTTCTTATTGAACTTTAATGTTCTTATTATATCTTAGATAAAAGAGCTTTATTCAATAATTGATAAAATAAATTGCTTTGCAATTGCTTTCTTCCATAAGGGTTCTATGTCCCCTTTCCAAACAAAAGCTCACAGCGAAGAAATACATTATTTAAATAAAGTCTACACATTAGTATTTTCATGAGTCTTGCTTTGGGCATTGCACCTGGACTGAGAAGAGGAAATTGTCTTCTAGATTTGCTCCCACATCATTTCCTAATGAAGTTACAAAGCTATGAAAAGAAAATTAATCAAAGAAAATTTCTGTAGAAAGCATAGGTATATACTGCCAAGGCTCAGGAATATACTTTGCAAGTTTATAACAAGAAACAATTTAGTTAAAACTCATTCTATTTTCTTGTATATGTAGTCTTCTTTTCACTTATCAATTCCTGTATAACTACATTGCAATAGTCTACCGAGTCTCTCTTCCTTCCCAGATCCCCTTCTTGCCTCTTACACAAATATAGAATTATCAACATGATAATTACTAAACTGACCTATGTTAAAAGGGACACTGCATGATTTTGAATATAGAGAAAGTTAACAAAAATCAATGATGAGAAAAAAAAATAAACTAGCACATTGATGCTCAAATTGCACATATTAGGACATAGAGTTGGTCAAAGTAAATGTCCCCTTTCATCTTATTCTTTTAAATGTGTATCATCTATAATATCTTATCTATTTTTATTATACTCTCTTTAAAATACATTTAAAATAAAAACTAAAAAGGACAAGGAAAAAATGAAATTTATTGAAGGGAATAAAGTTTAATTCTTTTCTCAAACTTACATACCTATATATGGTAATCTGAGCAACAAATCTGATGATAACATTGTGTAATATAATAACCATTGTTAATTGTCTATTCTCGTTTTGAAATTCTGCATCATTTATATTGTGGTATGGTACTTTGGTTTAGTCTTTGTTCTTGTTACTTGCGTTTGTCCCCTGTTTACATTAAAAAAAAATAGCATAGTTAGGGTCTTACCAGTGAGCATTAATTAGGAAAACACAGACATTAACTTAAATTTAGATGTTGGGCTTCATACAATTACCGTAGGACCTTGGGAAATAAAGTTCCACAGGAAGAAGGGAATACCTGGCATCACCAACAAATCAATGAGAGAAGCAGGGTAGATCCAGAGGTTAGCTGAGATCTAATGTGGCAACTGATAGAGTTGTCAATAGAAGACATTTTCCAATCCAAATTTGCAGTCTTCATGTTAGGGTGTGACACACACTGTCAAAAACTGGGAGAAATGAAAGCAACACAAAGAGGAGCAAGGACGCACTCCACACCGCCTTCTGTGTTTGCATTTGCTGCCATAGTTGATTATCATGTTGTCACTGACACAGTTTTGTTTCTCTGACTTACATGAGAGCTTCTTTAAAGCTCCCATCACTTTGTACCTTAAGAACATCTTATGAAGTGTAAATTCAGTGCAATCCTGTGTGTATCAGGAAGATCTACAGCAAAAGGCATGAACATATTTTAAGAGAAAAAATGTAAACTTTAGCCGGGCGTGGTGGCACACGCCTGTAATCCCAGCACTGGGGAGGCTGAGGCAGGAGGATTGATGCGAGTTCGAGACCAGCCTGGGCTACAAAAGTGAGCTCAGGACCAGCCTCAACTGCATAGAGAGACCCTGTCTCAAAAAGACAAAAATAAATAAATAAATAAATAAATAAAAATAAACTTTAACAGTTTAAAATGAAAGCAAACTGAAAAGGAAAAGGATAATTGCAAACATTTCATTAGAAAAAGTGAGAAACTGGTGCTGCCACTAAATGACTTTTTCAGATACTGTGGGAAGATGCTTGAAAAAGAATAGCATGCGGTGCAAAGATGATGTCTCTGAGGCGTCTATTAGGTATCCAGTTGGAAAAGACACATCAATATTTAGGCAAGAAAACTCTGGAGAGAGAGAGACAGAGACAGAGAGAGACAGAGAGAGACAGAGACAGAGAGGGAGACAGAGAGAGTTCAGAGGTTCACAAAACATTCATCAGAATTATGAGTAAGTGTGTAGACAAGAGAAAGCAACTGCTGCTGTACATACAAGTACCATGACCTGGGAGCAGTTTACCAACACAGAGCTTGAGAGAGCTCAAAGGTCCAGCTACAAGGAATAAAACAATGATTTGAAGTAAACCAGAAAGTATTGTCTTGGTAGCAAATTGATGAATGGTTCATGCAGTTCATACTGTATTTGTCTGAAGAAAAGCAGGATAAAAGGAAAGACAATTTGAGTAGAAATTGAAATGAAATTATAGTTGAATTTTTGTGTGATAATATTATGTTTGGAATATAGCAAAATGATTGTTTCAGTTACTCTTCTCTCGTTGCTGGACAACTAACTGACTCCAAAACTGAAAGAAGGAAGGGTTTATTTACCTCAGAATCACTGGGGGTTTCAGTCTGTGCTCAGCTGTCTCCAAGGCAGAGTGCCACGGGGCAGAGGGTAGCAGTTGATGGAGGCAGCAAAGATCGAAAGCAAATAAGAAGAGCACTGGCAAGAAAGGCAACGGAGAGGAAAGTCTGTCTCCCTCAAGCTCTATTCAAGCTACCTACCCCAGGCTGGGTGTAGCAGTCATACCATAATCTCAGCAGTACTGAAACTCATAATATGCGTGGATCATAAATTAATCTCAAGCTCTAGAAGTCCTGCCCTATGACAGTGTGAGGCTTTGGAAGAACAACTAGATATGAACCATAACAACAATGTTCTAATAATGGATGGGTGCTAAAATAATTATAAGTGAACGCCAGTTTCAAATGTTGTGAAAAAAGGAAAAAAAATATACCAGGTAATGTATTTAAATGAAGGACATATAAATGGCACAGTGGCGGCCAAGAAAGAAGAGCGAGCTATCAGGTGTGTAATAAGTTTTGTTTTCATACAAAAATGAAAACTCGTGTTGACTATTGGAATAGCAATACCAAGATAATTGATGACATTTAGTAAAATATGTTCTTTAATTTGACACAGACATTCTCAACTGGACATGTACAAGCTCAGTGCTGTCAAAGTGATTTAACAGCCTAATTTTGGCAAATTAGCATACAATTCAAGAGAATGAGTGAGATTGAAAGGTAAGTAAGATATTACAAAAGTAAAAATAATAGGATTAAAGAATGGAAACCATGAAGATGAGCAGAAAATACTGGATATGGAATTGCATGTAAAATACACTGAGATTTCTGGGGGCTTAAACAAATTCAGGCAGAACTCACGGAGCTGAGTTTTCTGCTTCTTGCTGAGTCACTTGGGGTCACTGTGATGCTTGCAGCTGGCTGTGAGGCTCTTGTTTAACAATGGTTTGATGTACCCGAGAGCGGACTCAGTGAGGGCAATTGGTGGCCTCTGCTGAAATGAGACCTGGAAAGTCTGCGACCTTTCTATGTGGATCCTTCCACTGGCAATCCACCTTACTCAGCGGTAGGCCAAGGGTCTAGGTTAGACTTCTAACAAAAGTTGGGGCATCCAGCTGAGTAGCTTGCAATGAACTTGATTTTGGCTTTCACTCTATATACCTTTTGACATAATCCAGCAGCTGAATGATCAGTAAAGCTGGCCCAGACCCAGTGTAATAGGAAGTGGACTGAGCAATTCATAAGGTACTGGTAAAAGAAAGGCTAATTATGTTTTCTAGATGATTAAAAATATAATTTTAGGACTGGCCAAACAGCTCAGTGGATTAAAGCTCCTGCACACAGGCACAGGGTTCTGGGGTTCCATCCTTGGGCCTGTTGTGCTGGCCCCACCGCTTGGGTGCCTTGAGCCAGCAATTGAGACTGAACATGGTGGTATAACCTTAATCCCAGCTCTTGGGAGGCTGCAAACAGATGCATCACTATGAGTCAGATCTAGTAGTGAGATCCTGGACACCCTGTAGACCCTTCCATAAATACAAAACAAAACAAAATAAATAAAATTTAAATATTATATATATATATATATATATATATATATATATATATATATATATATAATTTTCTCACTTTTAAAATAGACTCACTCCTTGGATTGTCTCCAAAAGTCTCATCCAGTTCTGGTGCCAGATGACACACAAATTTGTTGATCTACATTGACCCTGTTTTGGATGCCCTCCCCTAAGTATGGTCTGTAGATCGTCGAGTTCCACCAAGACTTGTTTCCTGAAGGTAATGCTTCCTTCCTGTTAGTTCCACATTATGACACTACCTTCCATTCTACTAGTACATGCCTGATCATTCGACTGAATATTCCTCTAAGCTTACTTCTTGCATGTGCAACTTTAAAAGTCTAATTTCATTCATTCACATACAAAAGCCTACGTTTATCTTTTTTATAGCTAATGCTCCATTTTTATTTACAGTTTTACATTCTTTTTTATTAAAAAGTCCACCTCTCTCTCTCTCTCTCTCTCTCTCTCTCTCTCTCTCTCTCTCTCTCTCTCATCCCCAATCCTTCTTTCTGAGACAGGGTGTCACTATTCATCTCAGGGTGACCTTGAGCTCATTGTGTAGCCCAGGCTGGTCTTGCAACAATCCCCTGCCTCAGTTGCCCAAGGGCTCAGATTACAGGCATGCTCCACCATGTCCAGTTTCAATCACTGTCTCAGTGTGCCCCCAGGGTGGGATTAGCACTAGTTGCTCTTTTAAATCCAGGCATGTAAATTATTTTTATATGCCATAGTCCATTCTCTTAAATAACTTTCCTTTCCTTGCAAGATAAAATGTACTCTATCTGTACCTGAGAGTCACAGTGCTGTCCACAATGCCTCTAAGATTCCTAGGTGTTTTCATTTATTTAAAAGAATATACTTAGTGGCTCTCTTACTATTAAGGGTTTTTTTTTTTTTTTTTTTTTTTTTGAGAGTTAAACAAATGGTCTTACATTCAGAGTTCTTGAAATAGTTAGAATTTATCTCTGTATTCCTGGTAGTGCTCTGCATGTTGAATATTTGCTCTGAATCTGCTTTAAGTATTAATTCCTCTTATCCTCCCTGGAGAAACCAAGGATAAAAAAGCATTATAACTTTGAACTCAGCAAGTCAAGCTCCTTTACCTTCCCTCTAACTTTCTGCTTGAATTCTTAATATTCAGTTCAACTCTTCTCTCTCCTCATAGGGACCTATCAGAGTCCAGAAAAAGCAATAGGCCAGCCCTCTCACCGCTGGGACAAAATGCTCAACACACACAGTTTTAAAGAAAAAGAAAATTTTTTTTCAGCTCATGATTTGTTGGGTTCAGCATTCATTGGTTAACTTCATGGCAAGAGCACTACAGTGAGGATGAGTGGAGGGGCTGAGTTCCTTATGTCATGATAGCATCTTAAACCAGTGAAAATGGCAATTTAAATTAACTGATATGATCATAATGAAGATGCAACTTGAAATTTTCTATAGCTAATTCCAGCTAGTACTAACTAGCTGTATAATATTTGTATTTTCCATGTTGCTATGGATGATGGTTTCACTAAGGGTTTTGGCCATACAGGATACTGAAACACTTCACTTGCTCCAGGATCACTAAAAGCTGTTGTATGTCCTTAGAGCATATGTGGCACTGCAGTACCAGAGTCATGGAACACATTACAGTGTCTTGTTAATGTAGCATCTCATCCCTAAGCAAAGTTTCTGTTGACTACTGTGCTTTTAGAAAGAACATATGTGCAACCCAGCAGATTAAAATCATCACTTTTCTACATAATGATTTGAAGTTACAATGAATTAGTTAGGATTAGTTTAGTCCCACAGCATTGTTCTCTGCTTGACATGGCATTGACTTGGGTAGCACCGTGATAGTTAGATGGCACCTGAGGCAAAAGGAGGGTGCTTTGCATATGTCCTTTTTAATATGCCTCATTACCAAAGGGGCTAGATGGAAGCCTGAGGCCCTTTTTCTCTCTCCATCAAGGCGGTGACTTCTAGCCAGTGGTACAAAAATGTTAACTCTGGCATAGTCTAAAGAATTTACATAGCTAAATCTTGTCAGTCTTTATCACATCATTATAGTTTATCTGCCAAATTACTTGGGTCAATGTCTTAGTTATCTGCCAAATTACTTGGGTCAATGTCTTGCTGGGACAAATACCCGACACTCAAAGTGAAGGAAGGAAAGGTTTGTTTAGCTCACAGTTACTGGAGATTTCAGTCCATATTCAGCTGGCCCAAGGCTGAGTGGAGCAGGGCAGAGAGCATCCAGTTCATGGCGGCAGAACAGCAACAATCACGACAGAGGCAATCGACCAATGAGGCAGCAGACAGCAACAGCTGCTTGAGTCTGTCTCTCTGTCTCTATCTTACATTCAGGCTCTCTGCTTCAGTTTATCTGCTTTAGGCTACACCCAAAATCCCAGAAGTACTTAAAACACTTAATCCCAAGGATAATGGATCGAGTCTCAAACTCTAGATCAGTAATAAAACACATAATCCCAGTAACTCATAATTCAAGCCTCAATCTATAGGAGTCCCCGCCCCATGACTCGATGAGGCTTTGCAGAGACAACTAGACATAAGCCATAACAGTAAGCCCTAAAGAAAGAATTAATAACTATTTCTAAATAGATGGAATAGCAAAGATTCATGGTCTATTTGATTTACCATACATCTCTTAATTATTTTCTTCTTTCTTTCTCTCCTTCTTTCTCTTTATTTCATTCTTTTTTTCAAAACAGGGAATTGAACTCAGACCCTTGCACTTATGAGGCAGGTGCTTATTCTACCGAGCTATCTCCCTGACCTAATTGTACTGTTTTAATAATTTCATTAAATTCAATCATGCTTAACACTACCATGTCTTCCATCATCACTGAGCAATGATACTGTAGTTGTGAAGGCTTTATTTCTCAAATCTTACTGCTCTTTGGGTTTTCCTCATAAATAGATATCATCTCTTCAATTTTAGATGAAGTCTTTTTTATTTAGCTCTTTAATTTTTTTGTTTCTTAATTTGCTTTCTTGTGCTGAGCTTTTGTCACTATCAATATGGTAAAAGAAATGTATGCTAATCTGAATTTCTAGCTGAGCATGGTGGTGCACAACTGTGATGCCAGCGCTCTAGAAAGCTTAGGCAGCAGCATTGCATATTGGTGCCCAATCTGAGAAATTTAGTAACTTAGCAAGACCTTTCCAGTGGGGAGATTCCTTAGAAAAGAAGGATAAGAGGTTTATTTGACCCAGCTATTCTCTTTCTGGGTATTTTCCAAAAAGAATTAAAAACATCATACAACAATTTTGTTTGTGTGTCCATGTTTAACAGCAAGACAATTGGTTATAGCTAAATCTTGGAATCAACCCAAGTGCCGTCAATTAAGGAATGGCTAAAAATGACATAATTTTATACAGTGGTATAAAATGTTGCTTAGATATTACTAAAGATAAGCTTGAAGCTTTTTTAAACAAAAGGATGCAACTAGAGACCACACTTTTAGATGAATTAGATCAGTTTGCATGTGTAAAGACTATGTTGTCTCCCTAGAGACAAACTGAAGATCCAAAACTGAAGATTCACAAAAAATATTGTCAAAGGGAAAGAAGCTTACTCAAAAGAAAAGAACAACTGGAATGGGGGAAAGGAGAAATATGCTAAGATAATTGTACTATTAATTTCTATTAGTTCATTGAAAGGAACAGTGTTTATATTGTTTGATCAATCTTGCATGCCTTTCTGTTACTCTGAGGCACTAAGTTGAAGATAATAATATGCAATATAATAACCACTGTTGAATTCTACTCTGCTTGTTTAGAAATCCTGTGTTTTTTTATTCTATTTAAAATAAAAAATAAATGTCTGAGGATTTGCTTTAGTGTGAGGGGTCTAGGGTCAATCTCTAGTACCTGGAAAAAAGGAAAAGAAAATTGGGAAACACAATTTGCCCATCTCTTTCTCTACTGCACATGCTGATTAGGTGGTTTTGGGGGAGGAATACTTTAAAGTCAGCATTTCCAATAAAGAAGTTCAATGTATTTCATACACTCTATACAATATTTCTATTTGAATGATAATAGTTTAAAGAAATACTCCTCATTTCCCCTGTAGTTTATTTTTTCACTCTCCAAATGATGCCAAATGCCTTTCATTTTTTCTTTCACACATACTGTCAGGGTTTATCCACCCCTTCTTCCTGTGTGCAGGGCCAGTTTCTTTTCTGGGTGAATAGCATTTCTTGTTTGGATTGCTGGAACTTCTTCCTAATTATTTTCTTAAAGTAGATTGCAATTCCATGTAATCCATCTTCCAAGGCACACACAAAGAGAATCATTTAAAATGGAAATTAGATGGAATTCTAGTGTGAGACATATCTGTGTGAGATCTCTTAGATTTTTAGGTGAAGTCTCAAATGCTTAACGAAGATTATGTCACTTTCAGTAATTCATTCATCTATATGATCTTTATTTTTAATATATCATTATGATTTTCAGAAAAGATAAAGTTCTTTACATTATCTTTTTCTGTCCACAGAAATAATTTGATTAGACTACAAACATTTTCATAAAATTAGGTATGTATATTGATAATATATGGAGCTTTACATATATATCTACAAGTGTGTATAAATGAACTTGACTTTATTTATTTATTTATATATATTGCAGTCTACAGGCACTACAGGCTCTCACTACACAGACCAGTCTTATAGTGATTCTCCTGTTTTCAGCTTCCCAAGTGTTGGGATTACGGTGTGCGCCACCATGCCCAGTCTCAGTCACTGTTTTAGTATGCCCTGGGGTTGGGGCCAGCCTGGAAGCTCAGGACTGAACCCAGATCCCGGCATCTGCCTAAGCAGGTGCTTTAATCTGCTGAGCTGTCTTGCTGGCCTTGAACTTGACTTTAAAGAGGCAGCTTCATGCAGCAGGAAGGAAATATTAGAAATAACATGATTTTAAAGGTCTTTGAGACTTTGTCTTTTCTCCTGAGTCATGGAAAATCTGTTCAATGCTTTCATATTCCTGTTTCAAAGTTACTTGTGTAAAGGTATAACTGTATTTTAAAATTTTATTATATCAGTTTGTTTTGCTTTGAAAGCTTTTATGCCCTAACTCTGTCCCTCTCTCCTGTCTGTCTCTTTAGCGTTCTGTCCCTTTTTTTTCTTCTTGCTTTTCTTTCTACAGATGTATTTGCCTAAACGAAAACAAAACAACAACAAAAATACACGTCTGTGTTCTCAATATCTGGAAACTGACTATGTAGATAATGGGATCAGTGTATAGTTCAGAAATATTTTGAAATATACCGTTTTAAGGGAGCTAGGAGAGAAAATCTTTTATATTTTCTAAGGATCAAGAAAGACCTAAGGAGGGCCAGTGAGATGGCTCAACAGTCTAAAGTGCCTGCTTCGACAGGCTTAGGCAACCACAGGGACCGTGGTTTGATCCCTAGCACTACATGCTGTACCAGTTCCACCCTCAGGGGAGGCTGACCTGGCCATAATAATTAGAAAGAAAGAAAGAAAGAAAGAAAGAAAGAAAGAAAGAAAGAAAGAAAGAAAGAAAGGAAGAAAGAAAGAAAGAAAGAAAGAAAGAAAGAAAGAAAGAAAAAATAGACATTGAATTAGAAAAACAAGCATTCCTAAATGACTTACCTATCAACCAGTCTGATTTACTTGTTTTATAAATTTTTCCTCAGCTCATTTATTTTGTTCTTAACAATTGCTATTCCATCAAAAAGAAAACATCTCCTTTATTTTAAAAAATGTATCACAAGTGTAGAGACTCACCACTGAGGCCAAGCCTCATTTCAGCACAAGGAGTAGCATGCACTGCTGAAGACCTTAGCTACAAGGTAAAGACTCCAGGGAAAGAGGATCCTGCAGCAGTCTTTAGGAAGGTCATGTATAACAACCTCTGCTGCTGTAAAGTTTGCACTTGCTTTGTTGTGGAAGCATTTTTTGCCAGAAGATGAGCTGAAATAGGTATCTGACACCAAGTAAAAGACTGCTTGCTCAGTGTTCCTGCCTCCAGGATAGACACTTTGGATGAGTATCAAGACCTTTTATGGATTGCAAATGTTTTATTGAATTGAGAGTGTAACTTGATGTCATTGCTATACCAGAGGTAAAATTCAAATGCCCAGAATCCTCTAACACGTTTTTTAGTGTGCTGAATTCTGAAAAAGGATGTGTGGTCGATAGAAACATGAGATATATTTGAGATGTGTTCAGTGTTTAATTATTTGGTCAGTCTTGCAAACCTGCATGTGGTAATCTGAACAAGTTTGATAACAACATATAATGTAACAGCTATTCTTAATTTTCTATTACTCTGAAATTGTGCAAGATTTGTGTTGTTTTACGTCTCTTTATTCCTGTTAATCATATTTTTTTTCTCAATGGTTTTAATGTTTGGACATAGGTTGAGTAATTTACTATTCATGGTGTATTATTTTGCTTCTACTACTTTTAAATTTTTTAAAATATATTTAGCACAAGGTCTGCAGGGTCTCACTAGGCAGATTTGATTCATAGTGAACCTCCTGTTTTCAGCCTCCCAAGGACAGGGATTAAAGCTGCATGCCACCATGTCCAGTCTCAGCCACCCTTTCAGTGCACCCCAGAGGTGGGATCAGCATGTCTTGTGATGCCAAGGATGGAACATCAGCCCCTGTACTCTGCCTAATCAGGCACTTTAGTCCACTGAGATATCTGGCTGGCCCTATTCTTTATACAGTAAAATCAGTGTTGGGGAAAAAAAAGCCCAAGACAGATGTCTCTGTTACAAAAGCTGCTATTTATTGCAAAGAGAAAGAAATAGGTTATGTGATAAAAAATCAGGTTTTTTCAAAGTTTACAGATAGAAATAACTTTCATCTGCAATACCATAATGAGGGATTAAAGAAGAAAAGATAATTTCTGGCATTATAGATGTGGAAGTGTTACGATTTGTGTCTAGTTGTACCCCTAAAGCCTCATGCAGTCATGGGGCAGGGACTTCTAGAGTTTGAGATTACCTCATGGTCCACTGGGATTATGGGTGATCCAAGGATGAGACTATGGGTTATGGTCCACTGGGATTATGGGCATGGCCTGAGACAGAGAGCCTGAAGGTAATATAATAGAGACACAGAGACAGACTTTCTCTCTTGCCCTTGTTGGCCTGTTCCCACTGTTGCTGTTCCACCAATGTAAACTGGATGCTTTCTGTCCTGTGCCACTCTGCCTTGGAGCCAATGATGTATGAACTGAAACCTCCAGTAACTGAGCTGATAAACCTGTCTTTCCTTCATTTTGAGTGTCAGTTATTTGCCTCAGAAATAAGAGAAGAGTAATTGAGATAGGAAGGTAGGTCATATCAGATTTAGACAAAAAAATATTGTACTAGAGATAAATGAAAATTCTGCTAATGAGGGCTGACATGTGGCCACAGGTGCGTGCCATGTTCATGGTCTACTGACTGAGCTACCTGGACACCTGGTCTAGGATATTTCAAATTGACACAATGTCAGTGTTCAGCAGGGATGGTGGGATATGGGAAATGGAGACTGAGAGGAGATGCTGTGAGTTGTAGCTTCTGCCCTTTTTCTCTCTTGAAATGGAATAATAGCGCTTCATATAAACAGATAACCTGGTGTAGTTGACCTGTGGAATAATACATCTTAAATCTTACCATTGTTCTTTGTACACATAGGGTATTTTAAGGAAAATATTGCTATATGTGCTGTATTTTATTCCAGCATTTTGTTGTTTTTGTTTTGTGGAACTGGAGATCCCACTCAGGACCTTTCTCTTGCCAGCCAGGAACTTGTTTCCCTGTGCTATTTCCCAGCCCCTGCTGTATTTTAGAGCTTTATTAGTGTGCATTTTGAAACTTTCCATTGGCAAAGTAGCACTAAATTAATAGAATTCCCTTGAATATAAATGGACTAATCATACATATATATTATCTAAAATCTATTTTATCTGTACTCAAACTTTCATAGCGTCATTCTCATTTTTGCCGATCCCAGACTCTTGAAACCAATTTCACACAGTACTTGCAAAGAATAAGTCTCACTTTTTCCTGCATATTCAGCTTCTGAGATTGTCTTGCAGTTTTGTTTCTCTCCTTTAAAATTGAATTTACGATGAAGAGTTCCAGGTTTCTATTTCTTGAATAGTTCAGCTCTGTGCCAAAGTCTGTAATGGAAGAACAGTGCCTTGAAAAGGAGCTGGAAATATCTGAAATGTTTCCCATGGCTTTGTTCTGGTTATTTTGTTTCCCCTTTGTCATGGTGATAGTAATCTTGTTTATGTATTTCTGTGAGTAAATAGCTTTATATCAGGTGGATAGCTATATATCTATACATATAATATATATTTCTATAGGTGGATGGCTATGTATCTATACATCTATAAATACTGATTATGAAGTGGAAAGTAAACCATGAAAGGGAGATAGAATCATGTTCTTTTTAAAAGTCCCTAGGATAAATTTTGAGGATCAGTCCTTATGTACTTTTTTAATGTATTTGCTTGTTATAGGGTCTCACTGTGCAGCTTAGACTCATGGCAATCCTCCTGCTTTCAGCCTCACCAGTGCTGGCATTACAAGCATGCGCCACCGTACCGACACTCCAGTCATTATGAAAATAGGAAAGGCAATAACAACACAACCGGTCATAGATCATTTTATCATCTTGTCTTTCTCAGTAAAAATGCAAGAAAAGGGAAAACATCATATAAATAATGACATCCAACAGTTACAATTAAGAGCTCTTAAGGGAGAAATAATGAATTTTTAATTATAATTGCTGCATAATGTATGTTTTAATGATTTAAAAATAAAGTAATGCTACTGAATGAACAATTTATGTGAATTCTTCGAAATTAATGTTGAATTTACTCCTGAATTAAAAACTAAATATAGTTTGAAATACACTCTGGTAGTGAGTTGCCATTCCTGTGTTCCTCTGTCATACTTTGATAAATGAACTGTCTTAATTTTGTAGGAAAAAAATAGAAATATCTAATATTTAGTGTAATTGCTCAATGAAAGCATATTTGGACAAGCATCAAGAGCTTTGCAAATCAGCAAGTACTTTATTAACATGGAAAAGAAGTGTTATTGGATCATCTTAAACTCCATTTTTTTCTATGTATAGAAATATGCAATGCTGCTGAAATGCTCTAAAATTAATTATATCAACAGATCAGGTAGAAATTAATGACAAAATGTGATCAGTGCTTCCTCATCAAACAGCAAAGTGTCTGACCTCAAGCATTTCTTCAACTAGACTATCCTTTTAAAAACAAGACAGAACTTTAAGTTTTGTTTCTATCAATAAGATCACAAGATTTGACTATAGAAATCATATTTGGTATGAAAACATTGGTTAATTTTTTATATGGAAAATGTTTTGAAAGCCCAGCCTGTCCCTTTACTATCAACCACTTTCATGAAAAAACTGAGATTATCATGTGATAAAATATCATAAATTTATTTAATAAGAGGTGTTACTACTGAGCTGAAACATGAAATGCTTTGCTTCATCAAGCAAGTTCAAGATGTAGAATCAATCAAAGATTTCAAGAGTGTATTGTGATAACAAACTAGAAGAGGAAAATTGCCCAGTTTTACTGTTTGGAAAATTAGGGAACAAGAATGATTGATGGAAGTTCCTATAGCCTTTAAAGATAAAACTGAGTTTGCATAAAACTACAGTTATGCTGGTTGCACAGAGAAATAAAGAATGCTATTATAGCGACAGGTGAAGACAAAGATATACACCTTAATATCACAATGTCATCGCAGAAATTCTGAAAGCATTTAACTATTTTTGTAGCTAAGGTAACTCATTTTCATGAGCAGCAATACAGAGCTGGGAACATTTTTTACCCCGAGAGAATTAATAAAATTAATGTAAACTCCTCCAAAGTACAATTTTGGGCTGTGTACATGGTCAGAGAACAGAGGAAGATGATTCATGATTTGAGGATAAGTTTGTCCTATACAGAACCAGTTGTAGGTTGGCCGGAGGCACACAGGCGTCTTGACCGCATGGCACGGTATTCCATCCTAATGGCCAGCTCTGAAATTCCCAGAATTGAAGCATTATTCTTCAAGTTGTAAATTGAAAGTATTGACAATAGAACATTCAGCCGGGCATGGTGGCATGCAATTGTAATCCCAGCACTTGGGAGGCTGACGCAGGAGGATCGGTGTAAGTTTGAGAACAGTCTGGGCTGCAAAAGTGAGCTCAAGACTAGCCTGAACTGTTTAAGGAGACCCTGTCTCAAAAAGACAAAAAAAAAAAAAAAAAAAAAAAAAAAAAAAAAAAAAAAAAAATCTTCTGTTTTTAAGTACATTTTTCTAACATGTGAATTAGCCTGAAACGTAGCAGAATTTAAGCTGTTCAAATATAGTGTTTAATAATCAGCCTTTATTTAATTTAAAAAAAAAAGGGACATAGAAGCAGCACCCAAATCTCTTCTGATGATTTCTCTGATTTTTTTTTGACTAGTCACAAGACCAAGTGGACTTGGTTCAACAAGACACAGTGGCAGTAACAATAGCCTTAAGGCTATCCAGGACTTGGTTTCAATGCTGCTGTACATGAAATTTCAGCTGGTTATTTGTAAGAGTTCTCTAACAAGTTCCCAAATTATTGAGACTAGAGACAGCATGGCCTCTTGTTGTTGTGATGAATTCACATAATTTCTGGAATAAATAGAAATATGTCCTACATAACTTTATTTCCTGAAGGATCCCCTTGAACTCTTGGAAATTACTGGCTACTGCAAATAGTATTTATTTATTTATTTATTTATTTATTTATTTATTTATTTATTTATTTTGGTGGTACTGGGGATTGAACTCCTAACACTGCTCTTGCCAGGCAAGTGCTTATTCTACTGAGCTATCTACTCGGCACCTGCAAATAGCTTTTTTAAATGTAGATTTGATCAGTTGGCACTTATCCTTCTCAGGGATCTGTCACTATATCTGTTAGACATTGAAACTTGGGTCACTTTTCTGTTTAGAATTGATGGAATTGAAGCGTTTCTTTTTTTCTCAGACATTAACAACACCTATTTGAATTATTTCTTTTTAAAGTCATTAGACAGTACTATAACAGAGTTGATAGAAGCTGAAATAGGAATTGAGATAACTTAGAAATCTTACACCTGACTATTTTGAAAATTGCAGTGGAAATTCTTATAAATTTTAACCACTGGGGAAGAATTTGAGAATCTGTAAAATACTTGGAGTATAAACATTAAAAAATTGTAGAGTTTTAAAGTCTTACATCCATTCCGCATTAATTGCATATTTTCAGGAGTGGCCTTACAGGCATGGTGTATATGTTACCACAAGTTTTATATAATCTCTTTTTTTAATGTATTTAGTACAGAGTGTGTAGGGTCTCACTGCACAGGCTGGGCTCATAGCGATCCTCCTGATTTTCAGCCTCTCAAGCACTAGGATTACAGGTGTGCCTCACCAAACCTCAATCACCATCCCAGCATGCCCCAGGTATGGGGCCAGCAGAGCATACCGAGGATCAAAAACCCCAGTTACAGCGCCTGTCTAACCAGGTGCTTCAATCTCCTGAACTATCTGGAAATGGCCATCACTCTTTCTTTCTCTTTCTTTCTTTCTTTCTTTCTTTCTTTCTTTCTTTCTTTCTTTCTTTCTTTCTTTTTTTCTCAATCAATATTACATAGATGCTGTAGTGATCTTTTTAATCTCCAAGTCCCCTAAAATGTTTGTATCTCAAAAAAGTAGTCTTGTCTCATAAGGTTGTATTTATGAATGCTTAAATGTTGTATTTTCAAGTTTTCATTTTTTATTCTATGATGACTTCTTTATTATTTGTATATGTCTTAGCAAGACTTTTTATTCCACTAAAGATTTTATCTTCTAGTACAATTTCTTTTAACATGGTAAGTTATTCTTATTTGCAAGAATTATTAATTTACTATGTATCAACAGATTTTACTTTCAGCATATATGTTTTCTAAAATAATTTCAGAAATTAAATAAATATAAACATTACATTTATAATTTAGATGATTTTAATTTCTTATTTTAATTTTAATCGGGCTGATGTGTACACTTATATATGTATGCATTTTTCATAGGTATATTCAAGTTTAATTTCTTTCTAAAAAATTCTTAAAAGGAGAAACTTGAAGAATGTGCAATATTTGTACAAATATTTTGATACAAACCTTAGCAATTTTCACAAATAAATTTTAATTTGACTTACACTGTTTCTTCTTTTTCCACATTAAATTTTAATTCATTCAAACTGTGTAGTATTTCTTTCAATGAAATGAGAATTTTAATTAATCTTTGCTAAAATAAGATTTTTATTTTTGCCTGTACTAGTTCAGTATTAAATGAAGTAGTAACATGCACAGTATAACTACATAAGCTTTTATAAGCTTTTATAAGGTACAAATAAGTATCTCTGCTTTTATGAATTACATCATACCTGTATATTTCATGACACACCATTATTGCTCTTTCCATTCAACTTCATTTGATTTGCAGATTTAAAGTGCAGCTCTAGCTCTTCTTGAGGATGTGTGGGTTTACAGTCATTCAATATTTAAACTTTAAAGGAAGAATCAATAAAGTCAATGAATAAGAAGGGTAGAGAATATAGAAAATAAGAAGCAGATGCTGATGCAATGTGATCTGACATAGGATATGCTCTACTTACTTTGTCTGGTTTTGTGTTGGAAAGATATGATTTAGTTTAATTATAAATGGTGTCAAAAATCATACACACCTGTAGCAGATATTTCAGGGAGTAAGAAAGCTCTTCTTCTATTAATCTTTTCCATTAAAGTCTTGTGAGAACACATGACACATGTGAAGTAGATCTATTGTTTTAGTCATTATAGTATCATTTTTATATTCAGCTTGCACTGTTTCTTTTTTGTGTATTCTGGATATTAATGCAGGATTCCATGATGCTTTTAGCTTTTGTTTCTCTTTAATTATCTCCAATCTGTGATATTTATAATCTTTTATAATATAATTTTATAATACATAATTATGTTGTATGTAGTATACCATAATTAATTTTGAAAAACTTATGCATATGTACGTGTTTTTATGTACGTAACTTAACTGACTGCTTTGTTTTAGCTCACAGTATCATTTGATTAAACCCATGCTATCTGGGTCTAAGGTAGAAACGACCTGAAAAAGGGTAAAATGGAGGAAAACTACTTTTTCTGATGGTCAGAAAGCAAAATGAAAAGAGGATTCACAGGCAAGAATACCACTTTGGGTCATGCGCTCAGTAAACTAACTCAGCCTAAGTCTGATATCCTAAGAGCACATTCAGGTAAAAGGTTATCAATGAATGAATTACTGATGAGTATAGCATCCAGTTACTTTCCAAATATGTTAGACTTGTAAGGCATAATTCACATGTAAACTAGAATGCGGCTTTGCAGTACCCCTTAATGCCTCGACTTGTGCTGCCCCCACTGTTGCTTTTGCTTAGGATATGTTGGCTATTCACAACCGCTTGTGAGTTCCTAGCAATTTCAGCAATCATTTTCTAATTCTGTGAGAAATGGCTTTTGGTGTTCCGAATGGAATTACATTAAATCTGTGTAGGATTTCGATAATGTAGCCACTTTGACAATATCATTTCTGCCTTTGGGAAACAGATTACATCTTCATATTTTCTAATGTTCTTTTCAACATCTTTCTTCAAAATACTAGATTTTCTATGATTGAGGACTTTCATGTCTGTAGTTAGGTTGATGTTGAGATAATTAATTTTTTGAAGCTATCATGAGTGGAATTTTTGATACCTTTATCAGTGTAATCATTATCAGTGCACAGGAATGTTATTCATCATTTCGTTGATTTTGTAACCTGATACTTTTATGACATGCTTTACTAGCTCTAACACTCTTCCGCTACATTTTTTATATAAAGATTCATATCATCTGCAAATAGAAATGGCTTGATGTTTTTGTCTTGAATGCTGCTTCACAAAAGAGGTAGGAGTGGATGTCCTCATCTTATTGTTGATCAGAAGGAATACTTTTGGATCTTCCCTTCCAATATGATGTTGTATGTGAGATTTTTTAAAAGTTTTTTTTTTTTTTTTTTTTTTTCAATTTGAGGTAAGGTCCGTTGGTAAGGTCCTTTTATATCAATTTTCATTAGACATTTTATATTAGTGAATGTTGGAGTTTGCAAACTCTTATTCTGAATAATTTGTGAATTTTATATTTTTATTTATTGATTTATGTATGTTGTTTCATTATTGCATTTCTAGGATGGAACCAACTTGATCATAATCCATGGTCATATTTCTGTTTCTGTATTTTAGGGAACGGTCTACAGGGTGTTCAGGGTCTCACTAGGTTGGACTCGCTCAGATTCGCCTGTTTACAGCCTCCCTAGAGCTGGGATTACAGGAGCATGACACCTAACGCTGTCTCAATTGCTGTCCCAGCCCGCCCTGGGGGCAGGGCCAGCATGGCAGGCCTGGGGATTGAATCCCTTGCCCCTGCACCTGCTTGCAGATACTTTAATCCACTGGGCTATTTGGCTAACCCTCTGTGGTCTTTTTAATGATATGCTGCTTTCTATTTGTGAGTATCTTGTTGAAGATTTATGAAACTATATTTATTAATGCTACCAGCCTATGGGTTTGTTGTTGTTGTTGCTTTGTCATTTTCTTTTATATTAGGAAAATTCAAACTTCAAGGAGTGAATTTAGCAGGTACTTCTTTTTAATTTTAATTTCTTGGAAGAATTTTCCTTCTTGCTTTGCCTTGCCTTGCCTATGTTGTCTTCTCTTCTCTCCTCTCCTCCCCTCTCCTCCCCTCCCCTCCCCTCCCCTGCTCTCCTCCTCCCCTCC
>PVJA010002081.1:0-113061 GCA_004027025.1 Myocastor coypus
CGGGGCAGAGGGGCGCAGGGGCTTACCCGCAGCGGGTGCGCAGGCTCAGCTCCCAGCGGTGGGGTTTGGGCTGGGCTGGGACAGGAAGTTAGTCGCGGGAACGCAGAGGCGGGGCAGAGGGGCGCAGGGGCTTACCCGCAGCGGGTGCGCAGGCTCAGCTCCCAGCCTAAAGATTTTTTTTTTAAATCAGGCCCCTGAAATTTAAAGACCCAATTAAGATTAATATACACTTCTTAGATGGAGAAGTACAAGTGGCAGATAAATATGAGAGAAATAGTCAATATCATTAATCATTTCAGAATTGCAAGTCAAAATGATGTTAAGATTCCATCTCACCCCAGAAATAAATTAATTTGAATTTTATGAGGTTTTTTCATATTAAATAATAGTTAATAGGAAATTATTACAAAAACAAAACAATGCATTTTTAATATTTGGTTTTTATAAAAATGCATCTAAATTTTAAATATCAACTGGTTTTTGGCGTACAAAATCTAAAAATTAAAGGAATTCCTACTTGAAAGCAGTGAAGATTCCAGTATCATCCTACTATAAGTACTGCCTATAATCCCAGCACTGGGGGGCTAAGGCAGAAGGATCAGTGTCAGTGTGAGTTCGAGACCAGCCTGAGTTACAAAAAGTGAGCTCAAGGACAGCCTGAACTGCACAGCGAGACCCTGTCTCAAAAAGGCAAAAAATAAAATAAAAATTATCCTTATTTAAATTATCACACCTAATATCTTCATATATTAAAATAGTACATTCTATTCACATGTAGCCCTTACTCTGATAACACATGTATTTGGATTTCCTAACCTTTTTGTGGGTTGTACTTAACATCTCACTGGTCTCACGGTTTTGTCAGGAAGCTCTTGTTACATTATGAAATGTGTGGTTAACAGGAACATAAAATATCGATCAGATAGGGCATTAAATTTTTAATATATATTACAGATTTAGGATAAAGATCAACATTTTCATACCAGATGCATGCTTGCTTACATAACTGAAGTGATAATTTCAGAAATGAAAACGTATGTGAACAACAATGAAAATACCAATAGAACTCAACAACAAATATAACTCTTGCTTCAATTTTTATACCAAAGTCAGTCTTCACACATGACAATTGCATATTACATACACAAATATTGCTTATGCTGACCTTGTACACATTTCCTTTTCCCATCCTTTCTTGTAGGGCACAGCTGACATCTTCGTTTTCTCGTTGTAGTAGGACATTGAGATGCTGCACCTGTTTGTTCACTTGTTAGCTCACCAGTGTGCTGCAGAATTTTTTGTATAGTTCCCTGGGAAAAAAACACTTTGTTTTTCCTCTGCTGTAAATTATCTCTTAAGAGTTTTAGTTCCATTCCTCTCAGGATATTTCTCCATATTATTTTGCACTTGCTATTTCCTTTGCTAGCTATCAAACTATGCCACAAATGTTCAGGATTGTGTAAAGCATAACTATTCTCCAATGTTTTGTGTTTTGAGTGACATAACGGTTGCTGTATAATTCATCAACAATGTCTACTCTGCCCTTCAATTTGGTATACAAAGCTTCCATCTCAGTTGTGTGTTTTGTCAAGTTTTCCGTATTAATATTTTCATTATAGTGCAATTTTGGTATTAGTGCTTCAAGTTTGTTTTTCTTTGATATGTATGAGTCAAATGTAAACACTTCTGAAATCCAAAGATTGCACTATAATATTCTATTTTGAAGTTATATTTCATTTGGAATTTGTACTTTGTTCCTGTGCCCCATTCCTCTGCTGGTCAACTTGTAGTCTGCTAGAAAATGTGTCATAGCTATTCCAGATGGAATGAGGTGATACCTCAATATGGCTTGGGTTTACATTTTCCTCATGAATGATAATGCTGAACATTTTTCCTTATGTCTGTTGGCTTTTTAATGTGTTTTATTTTAAATAAAATTCTGCTTATGTCCTTTATTCATTTAATTGGATGATTTATTCTATTATATTGAATTGTAGGAGTATTTTATGCTCAATATTAGTCTCTTGTAAGATGTGTAAGTCTCACATTTTCTCCCATCCTGCAGAGTTTCTCTTTCCTTCTTTTTTGTGAGGCAATCTTAGTTTTGATGCTGTCTTACTTGGTTTTTTCACCTGATTTTGTTTTGTCATGGTCAAGAAATTTCCCTCACCAATACCAACAAGTCTACCTCTAATATTTCCTTGCAGTACTTATTTACACTTTCAGGATTCATATTTAACTGAGTTTATTTATTTTATTTTATTTATTTATTTATTTATTTATTTATTTATTTATTTATTGTCTTTTTGAGACAGGGTCTCACTATGCAATTCAGGCTGGCCTTGAGCTCACTTTTGTAGCCCAGGCTGGTCTCGAACTCGCACCGATCCTCCTGCCTCAGCCTCCCGAGTGCTAGGATTACAGGCGTGAGCCACCACGCCCGGCTAAAACTTATTTTTATTTTTCTTTGGTGGGACCAGGGTTCGAACTCACGACCTTGCACTTGCCCAGCAGGCACTTGTGCCTCGGAGCTATCTCCCCAGCCCTGAGTTTATTTCTTTTAAATAAGCACATTCAGCCCCTAGTATTGCAAAATAATTAATAAGAAACAAATAATCAAATAAGCACGAAGTCAGTTGTCTCATTTCATTCTTCTGTATGTGGGTTTCCTGTTCTTGTAACATTGTTTACTGAAAAAACAATGTTGAAGACCAATGGATTCTAAAAGTAAAAATTATATCTGGCTCTTTTTTCTACTCCATTGATCAATGTGTCAATTTTTATATCAGTAGCATGCTGTTTTGAATATTAAAAGAATTAATGCTTGCAATCATTGAATAAAGGTCACCTTCATGCCATGTCAGGTTTTTTCATCAGTGTTTCATAGTATTCAGTGTACAGGTCTTTCAATTTTGGTTAAGGTTGTCTATAAATATTTTATTTTTTCTTGTAAATATGATTTTCTTTAATATTTTGTGCAGTTTTATTTTAGTTTGTAGAAAGACAAATGATATAGCATACATATTTTTATTATAACATTTTACTGACTTCCTTTCTATAAATATTTTTCTCCTTTCTACACTGCCAGATGAAGATGGTCTCATAGCCATTTTCATTAGCCTTATGCTCCTTACTCCTAGAAAATTTTGAGCATACACTGAACTACAGGAGTCATCTGCTAGCAGTGAAGGTGACTGCATGATACATAACAGAATCTAGAGTTCTTCCAGGATGCTTCCAGAGCCTCCTCAGTGCATCCAACATCAGCCCATTCTAGAGAAAATCCAGCAGACCAATGTCAGCACAGCCACTGCATGAGATTTATTGTATCTTATAGACTATTTATAACATTTTTAGTACAATATCCACGCCATTGCTTGGATTTCATTTTGTTAGGGACAAATATGGCAATACAGTGAAAAACAGATTACTGTGGGTGAGGTGGGAGGGACCAGTCAGAAAGTTATTGCTAGAATCCCAGAAAGAAAAAGAAATCAGGATGTGAATCAAAGGTATATCAGTGGAAAGGAGGTACATAGATTTTTGTAAGTCAGAGAAAATTAAAATAAATTAGAATGTCCATTGTGAGACATAAAGAGGAGGAGCTCTCAAGAATTTTCTTAATGGCCCAAGTTAAACCACCAGACAGTTGATATGACTATTACTGAGATAGGAGGAAAGGTAATGAGTTCAGCCTTTGAACTGTTGACTGAAATGCTCTTTAAAATCTTGAAAGCAGAACATCATACAGATTGTATGATATGCCAATATTTATAGTTCAGTGGAAAGGTTAATACTTGATAAAAATCTGAGAGTTGTCAACAGTTAAGGGCTAGTTTAGGGAACAGAAAAAAGCAGACAGAGAAATAGCTCTGTCCAAGGGGCTGATGATGATCAATTGAAACCTATTGCTCTGTCTTCATCAGTCTTTATTTCTGTCATCAGCAATCCATGCCATTGACTCTTGACTGTATACTTCTTGAAACAGTAGTTTTCTCTTATCTCTCCCAAACATCCATGTCTACCAGACCTCACTGAGCTTTTGCTTGCTGACCACTGACACACTGGCATTCCATAGGGCTGCACTTGGGTTCTTCCTGGACTCAGGTGGAAAGAGTCTGCATGCCACCAAAGGCATCATCCCTAATCCAAGCTGTGTTTGTGCATATATTCCAACAAAAAGGGTGTATGGGAGAATGAGGAGGCTCCTCTGTGAGGACAGAGCTAAGCACTGGGCTCCTTGTGTGTTAAGGAAGAACGAAGTCACTGTGGAGCCAGCACTGCCAATAACTGGGGATATCATAAGTCAAGAAGAATAGATGTAGCTTCGAGTACTGAAGATGTCAGCCTTGATAACAATGGCAGGAAAGCTGTGTAACTAGATGTCTATATGGCCTGGGCAGCATTCTTGGCCAATATTTTTCTAACATTATTACAGTGTCCTTGCCTGATTTTGAGGTTCTGTGGAAGAACCTGTGATTGACAGGAAAGTCTATGACCTTGTAGAAGTCTACCAGCCCCCAAGCCAAGCACAGGGCTCTGTTTTCTTTCATTATAGCTATAGATTTTCTATGGCTGATTTTATGTTATTCAAGGTACAATTACTACTTCTATGCTGATGTGTTTTAAATCAAACTTGGATTGCTCCTACATCGCTTTTGTAATTACCTTCCTACATAATATTATAAGTTTAGTAAGTCCCTAAAATTGGATGATCTAGCCTGGGGAGATAGTTCCGTGGCACAAGTGCCTGACTCGCAAGTACAAGGTCATGAGTTCAAACCCCAGTCCTGCAAAAGAAAAAAAAAAAAGAAAAGAAAGGTAAAATTCGGTGATCTTTCCAAATTATCCCCAAAACTCCCACAGAACTTGCACTCACTTCTATTTGGTAGAGTCTTCTGATACCAGCTCTACTGAACTGCTTAGTTTTGCAGGCTTGATCCCCATTTTCAGAACATCAAGGCTTTGCAACTTCCTGATCCTTCTGGATGGTTCCTTGACCTTCTGCTTGACCTCTTGATTCTTTCTCCAAGAACAAAGAACGACCTGATCTAATGGCCCTGTCCTATCAAGCTTTGTCACATTCCCAGTCAGTGAGGTACCTGTTCCTTTCTCCAAGTTTTGTCATCATTCTCAGAGTTCTGTTTTTTACATACCTTGTCATATTTTCATGATAGCTTCGTTTATATTCCCTAAGATTATGAACCCCAGAAGAAGAAATATCTCTTCTGTATTCTTCTACTTAGAATATTGTCTCAGTCAGTGAAAGGCCTAAATAAAATAATGCAAATATTTTCAAAAACATGTTCCTGATTTCTGATCCAGAATATCTGGCTTGTCGATAGATTTCCATCTTTCCACATGAACCCCAATCTTATTTTATTATTATTGTTATTATTATTGTTATTATTATTATTATTATTATTATTATTATTATTATTTTCAAAATTGGGGATTGAACTCAGGCCCTTGCACTTGCCAGGCAGGCACTTATGCCCTGAGCTGTCCTCCCAGCTTCCTTATCTTACTTTAGAAGCTTCAGGTTTTCCAAACTCTTACGTCTGATATCAAGTTCCTGCATGCGTTTGTCTTGACTTACTCATCGGATGTCACTCTTAAAATCGCCCCTACGTCAAGCCAGTGTTCCAGCTAAAGTGAACTCCTTCATTTCTTCACTCTTTCATTCCCTGAGATTTCTCAAAATATATCCTCCTTCCAGCACTAGGCCCTCTGCTGCATCCTTCCATGCCCAGGTGGAATGTCACTGTCTCCATAAGCCCTTTCCTATCCCCTTCTGAACATATCGGAACACTTTCTCTCAGTAGCAGTGTGTTGGGATTTACCATAACTTATCCTGACTCTGTCTCCCTCTGCTTTCTTAAAAAACAAAGAAATAAATTGCACCTAATGAGTCCTTTTATATTTTATAATAATTAACCAACTATTAAGATAAAATACGCTAAGTATTCAACATTTACAATACTTTGTATGAAAAATGTCTTATGTTAAGATTCTTTATATAAATTCTACCATTTGCATATGTTTTATTCTGCCTTATTATTTTTTTGGTGGGACCAGGGTTCAAACTCACGACCTTGCACTTGCCAGGCAGGCATTTGTGCCATGGAGCTATCTCCCCAGTCCCTTATTCTGCCTTATTTTGAAGCACATTTCATAATAATGACCTTGAATCCACTGGAAGATACTGAAGTATTTCTGAACTATTAGTGCATTACAATTATGGTCAGGATATGTGTGGACTTTCATATCTTTGATGGTAGTGTGTATTCATATATTTTTAGAAAAATTAAGGCCATGCTGTTTGAAACTTGGGTTAAGATTTTTGGAAAACCCAGGTGATGATTTTTGAAGTGTTGGAGGCCAGCAGGTGGCAGTAGATTTACACAATTTGAAAACCAAGACCACCTTTGTGACCAGTTCTCAGCTTATGTTGACTGATGTCTTTTTTCCAGAAAGTTTCAGTGTTATTTTTACACGGAGTACAATAAACTTTCCTAATGCAATTATGTAGTGTTAGATTATACCTCAGGATCAGACAAATCATGTGATTGTTTCTTAATTGTTCAATTTCCATTATGGGGCAACAAAATGAAAAGATTAAAAACTCCTTATATCCTGACTTTACAATACTTACCATTAGTGTCTGTACAAAATCACATTAACTATCGAGATAAACAATGAGACTTGCACACGCATCAAGGCATAAGAATCAGTTTCCACATCTACTTTTTCCATGAGAAAGCTAATCAAGTGACTGAGCTGCATGTTCTAAAAATTTTAGGAAATAATTATAAAAACATGTCCTAAGAAATCCAATAGAAAGGTTTTCTGTGATCATTTATCCTGCTAATTATGTCTCAATACCTGCATACTCTTTGTGAAGTATGTATCATAATAGGGTAATGTGCAAGTATTTAAAATATTTTATGATAGTGATGCTTTATTTATTTATTTATTTAAATATTTAAATATTTATTTGTTTATTTGGTACCGGGTCTTGCTATGTAGCTTGGACTCATCGTGATCTTCCTGTCTCAGCATCCCCAGTGCTGGGATTACAGGCATGCACCACGTACTCAGTTTCAGTGGCTGGGCAGAGCGCATAGGGAATTCCAGGCCAGAATGGTATGTAATACTTGGGATAAAACCTGGGTACTTATGTTTGCCAGGCAGACACGTAGACCGCCAAGCTATCTCCCCAGGCCAAGTAATGCTGTATTGTTAAAGACCTTGTCCCATTCAGGTCGTGAAGCCATAAAATCAGAGAGTATAATCCGAGTCCTTCATAATGCAAACTATTTTTTCTCAGAACTGTGTTTCTTAACTTCCAAGCCTCATGCAGGAATTATCTGTATCTCCATTCTCCTTTCTTAATTTCTGAAATTGCCCTAACTTCTCGCAAAGACCAGGCTCATGTTAACCTTTCACTCCATCTTTCCTCAGTAAAGCTCTTTTTTATTGGTAGATTTTCTTCACTCTTTTATAATTTTGCTCCCAGCTTGGTCTGAATAGAAATAAGTACTTAAAAAAAATTCTCCAACAATTTGTTACTTTTGTATTGAGTGGGATTTCTTTGTACTTCTATTTTGTCCTATGGTTAGAAACACAAAGCGATAGTACTTCTATTCTGCTAGGCAGATCAAAAGTACATGGGATAAATCTGTTTTAATCTTCTACTTAATTGGCTAACCAGAACCTTAACAATTTCTCGTGTGTTTACTGAGTATGCATTTATCTATATGTATATATGGGCAAATACATTTTTGTTAGATTGAAATTTAAACATTGGCTGGACTAAGATCATACATACATCATAACTGAAAGATAAATAAAAGTGAATTTCCAAGCATCTACATAGTTTGGTAAAGCAAAAGAAATCTACAACTTGTAATAAAATGTCTGAAGACATCTGACAGAAATAAATATCTTAAGAAGAGCTTGAGAAAAAAGATGACTTTCAAAAAAAATTAATTACTAACAGTAAAGCCTGAGAGCTGTCTTCTCAATAGCAAAAGGGAAGAGGACAGGATGATCTTTGTATCTACATAACAATGAGATAAGACTGTCAACCTGTCATTCTAAATCCAAAGATAAGTGATTACTGCAAGAGAACTATTTCAGGCCACAAAAAAATTGGAGACTGACTGGGCCACAGTAGACCTTCAGAAGACAAAAAGTGATCCTCAAACTGAAAGTCTGACTCTGCTACAAATGGTCAAATTGGGGCACCTGAACAAGTCATACACTGTCAGGGCACTGCCTGTGTGTATATCATACTTACCAGAAAATTTTAGTGGCAGAAAATGCCCTGGGGTGTTAGGTGTCTTACCAAGGGAGAGGCAGTTCAGACAGTGAGCAGTCACCTCTCCAAAGCAAAGGATGTCACAGTAAATAATCCTTCATCAAAGCAAAGCAGCCTGACTAAAACAGTGTCAGTGATACATAATCAGGGAGGTAAGTGCAGTACTAACACGTGATCAAAAGTGTAGGTAGCAGAGGAAAGAATTTGTTTAAAGTTGCCGAAGATGTGCACTTCTGAAACAGAAAGGTTACATTTTAAACTACTATGAAGACAAAAACAAGTAATGTATTAATTATTGCAACTGTCCTATTAACCTGTTTCAATAATGGGTTTCGTTGTTTAGTTATGTTTTTTCTCCTTAAGATGAAACAAAAAAATAAATGTAAAAACTTAAATTCCCTTTCCTATCAGGTCTCAAGATTAGTTCTGCCCCAGAGAGACAATAGTATCCAGTTAAAGTGGGACAGGAGCTGTAGTCTGAGTGGACAGCTGTGGTCACACGTGGGAGTGGGTGCAGCACCAGATCTGGTTCTCAAGAGCAAGCAAGCAGGGGCATTCTTTGTTTGTAGTCATTTGATCATTGTATGTCTCCCTCATAACTGCATGGTACACACTGCTTGGAACTTTATATATAATTTTTATACTGAACTTTACATATCATTATTCTGCTTAAAAATCTCACTTGTTCTGAGCAGAAGCTTATAAGATTTTTTAAAAAATACACATTATATCTGTTTCTAAAAAATCTAATACTTTATACTGATATAAAACGTTTTTACTTATAGCACTTCCTATACAAAAGTGATGGTAATGGTATAATAGTGACGAGGTCAGTAATGGTGATGAGGACTGAGAATGAAGAGTGCTGTAGTTAGGGCTCAAAAGGGAATAAATTTAATACAGTACATATAGTTTATAGGATTATTTTGTAGTATTCACCAAAAAAGCCAAATGCAGAAGAATACATTCTATGGTTTATGTGTAGTTGTCCCTCAAAAGCCTCATGCAGTCATGGGGTAGACTTCAATAGTTTGTGACTAACTCATGATGCACTGGCATTATGGGCATGAGTACACCTAGCCTGGAGCACAGAGCCTGAGTGCAACCTAAGGAAGGCAGACTCACTCTCCATAGCTACTGTTGCTGTTACTCTTGCCCTTTTGCTCTCTGCTCTTTGCTACTGCCATGAAAAGCTGCTCTCTTCCATGAGCCACCCTCCCTGCCTTGGAGCCAGCTGAGTATGGACTGAAATCTCCACTAACTATAAACTGAATAAACCTTTCCTTCTTTGGGTGTCAGGTGTTTGTCCCAGCAATGAGAACAGAGTAACTGAGACAGTACATGTGATCTGCCCGTGCACTAGAGACCCAAAGACTCCTGATGCTTGGATACCCCAGCACTGTCTTGATGTGTCCAGCTGGAGACCTACAGCCCACGACAATGTTTCATTCAAGTCTGTCTCAAGGATCTGTACTGAGAAGGCCAAAAAATCAGTGGAGTAATCCAGAAAATTTATGCTAGTGGGATCAGGACAGATGAGTTCATATCAGGAAAACAAGCATGACGAACTTTTCCAGAAGAATCAACATCATGCTATCTTTCACTCCAGTTCTTTCATGCTGGTGTCAACAAGCTGCAGATGGACCTTCTATACCAGAACCTCACTGACTCAGTCCAGGTAGATATTATGGAGATATTAAGGAGGCTGGATGGAGTAGGAACACCACAGGGAAGTGGTTCTGGATGTTTCAGAGCAAAAGCAGACTTTGGGTAAAGAGTCTGAATGCTTTCCTGGCCTCCCACTTCTGCCACGAGTGAGGCAGCACCAAGGCTCTTGACAGGACTTTTTAAAGGCACTTTTAAGGCTTCCAGCATCCAGAACCATGATATATAAATATCCTTTCCCTATAAGTCCTCAGCAGTTAATTTGTTATGACACACCGCATTTGATCAAGACAGAAACAAAATGTTGCATTTACCTATTTCATCTTTTCACCAACTCTCAGGTTTATAATTTTTGTAGTGAAACAACAAAAGTCAATAGTCCCACCGGTGAATAACCATGGGTGAGTCTTGAGTTTTTGTTTGATTTTTGTGTTGAATCATTGCCTGTTGTTCTTTAGTATTTTCTGCTGCTTAGCCTAATGGTGCCTTACAGCTATTAAGAGTTATTTGTGTCTGGATGGGAGGAAATATGGCATTATCATTTGGCTGATGAGTAGTCTATCATAGAAAAAATGTGATTTGCCTATGGTCACAACCAAGCTCAAACTGTCCTCTGAAGGCACATATATGCCATTTTCAGGGGAGCTGCATCTGGATTACGGAAAGTGGAGGCTGCAGGTTAGAGCCATTTGAATTGGTTCAGGATGCAGGCCTGCTCATCTTTCCAACCAAATCTGCAACTCTGGGAGACAAATAGGTAGTTTTCTAGATGTGGCACTACAGAGTGATTAGTCTGAATGCTATTTCCTCATGCTCTCATTCTTCTCCTTAATGAGCAGTTACCTAATTTGGTATTTTCAACTAATCATCTCAAAGTGTTCTTCATTTAGAAAAGAATTTAGTGTTCTGATGAGAAAAATTTACAAGGCTTAATGCTATAAGAAATCTCCTGAGTTTCCATTCAAAACTTTGCAGAGCTGGTATTTTAGAAATAAATTTGAAGATGAAACTCTATCTCTGTATCAATCAATGTTCAGTTTCCAGGGCTAACTATGGGAGCAAATTGGCACCCACACACACAATGACCACATAACTGAACTCAAGGGTCACATCTTCTGGTGCCTCAGGCATGTGCTACCCCAATCCTGCACAAACATAGCGAGTGTTGCATAAATGTCAGTTCCACAGGACCAATGGACCCAATTAAGTTTCAATTTCTATTCCATTACATATTTCAACTCTGTCTGAGAGAATAACAATGTCAATGGTAGCCAAAATGCAAAAAAAATTATTATTGATAAATTGAGTTTACCACATGCATTTCAGTTGAAGCTTCCTTTATTTGGATAAAGTCATCAGAACTTCTGTCACTCACAAGTTAGCACTAAAAACTTTGAGAGTGTTTAAACAATTTTAATAAAGTAAAAAAGTGTCTCATATCCTTGATTTAGGATCCAAATTTCCAGTCATGATTCAAAGCAAATGAAATAAGAAAAATAGCCTATCTGGTGTGCTTCTGACCATTGATTCTAGTGTCCCAAAGGACTTTAAAGGATTTGAAAAAGTGTTTGTTATAAAAAATAAACTAACAAACAAGCAAACCAACATGTCACTGTACAAATATAGAGATCTGTTTTTAGAGATCTGTTTTTTCCAACTTGTTATGGTGTACAATGATTTCTGCCCTGTTACATCAAACAGAAGATACACTTAAGATCTTACAGAGGAGTAACATTGTTTATTCTTTTTTATATCTTCTACTTGAAAATGTAAACATTTAATTCGTCAAGAAGTACCTGATCACTGTTGAATTTGAAGATGAGCCTGCTGATGCATTTTGTCTTATTTGAGCCAGAGTCTATCTGTATGAATTTTGGAAAATTCTTCTCGCAGTTCCTACCCAGTCAGAAGCCAGTCTTCCTGATCTACCATCAGGAAGATCCAGCTAGTGTCCATTGCATCTTGTTTTCACTTCACAAGTGCTCACAGCTATGTCAGCCCCGTCTTGGCTGCAGCATACAGCCTTGAGAGGTTCCATATATTACTCCAGCCCTATGCTGCCCAATCTCAGAAGAGCAGTCAGAGATATTTTTGCCAGTGAGCAAATCACAACACATTCCTTCCCTCTAAGAGGAAAAACGATCATACGTTCAATGAGCTCCAACGTCATCTCACCTCCAGTCACCTTTCCTTTCTCATGTCTCAGATCCAGTGTGATCTGGACAGGACATTTCTCAAATATACTAAATATAATCCTTTTGTTGAAATGCTCATTGTCTAGGTGTTTGTTTGGTTAATTCTTCCCCTTAAATTTTGGCTTAAATTGTATGTACTAGGCCAAGATGTGATTTTGTTTTACCCACTGATATAGCACAATATCCAAAGCGGTGCCTGGCACACGTATGCACCCAATACAGATTTGTGTAATAGGAGACCAAGATGCACATCACAATAGTCTGTAAGAACACCAATAGATTGGGGTAAAAACAAACAAGATTGGGGGATTTAAAGTTTCTCATATTTGATAGTATGTATAACATTTATCTCTAAAGAACACTTTAAAGTAGAACCTAAAATAGAAATTTTGAAAGGTACAGTTTAAAATTATTATTAATATTTGCATGCTACTGAAAGTAATGATTTACATATTGTTATTGTTGTGCTCTTTACTGAAAGCAAATATAAAACAAGCAAATAAAAGTTTACTTATTATAGCAATTACATATAGAAATGTGACTCAAGAAACCAGACTGTATCTGATATATGGATACTTATGTAACATATATATTAATATCATATTAATTAAATTATCCTCCATTAATAACAAATTATTTAGATTGTGATTTGAAAAAAGTTGTGTGTAATGAAATATAAAACAGCATTCATCAGGAAAAACAAGAGTAAGCTGTTATTTGAAGGTTTACATACATAAAAGTAAAACAATGTTACATTTGGTAAATTTTTAAAAAAACTTTCACCTTGACTTTTAATCAGGTGTATTTCTAAGCAGTTATATACTCTGAAAATATTTTTTGTTTGTATAGTTTTAAACGTTGTTACATGTGTCTTATGTGAGTTTTGAAATGCTATAAATGCTTGTGTCCCTCAAAGGTCACATGGTAAAATCATAGCTTTAAAGAAATGACATTAAGAGCTAGATTTTGGAGACAGATCCAGCTCTAAGTGTGGAGCCAAGACATAGAATGAGTGGCCTTATGAAAGAAGTCTGAGAGAGACCAGTCATGCTTTTCTACCATTTCAAGACACAGCAAGAAGTTCACCATCTATAGGCCAAGAAGGTGGCCTTCACCAGTGTTGGACACCCTGGAACGTTGATCTTGAATTTCCCAATCTTCAGAACTTTGGAGCTTTCAGCCACTCTGTAAAGGTAGTATATTATGGCAGCCTGAAGCCACTAAGATACAATTTGCTTCTGAGAAGTAGGGGTTCTGTAAGAATAGGTACTCAAAACTGTGGAAGTATCTTTGGGGCCAGTTAATGGCTAGAGGTTGAAAGAGTTTTGAGGTACATGTTGGAGACTCTTGTAGGAGATTTAACAGGTGATTCTGGTGGTGGTGCAGAAAGGAAAGGGGAGATCTGGAGAAAAATTGCCATCTTCTTTAAATACATCTGTGGGGCGTGGTGGTTCACACCTGCAATCCCAGCACTTGGGAGACTAAGGCAGGAGGATCAGTGTGAGTTCGAGACCAGCCTGGGCTACAAAAGTGAGCTCAAGGCCAGCCTGAACTGCATAGCGAGACCCTGGCTCAAAAAGACAAATAAATAAATAAATAAATAAATAAATAAATAAAAATACATCTGTGGAATGATGAAGAAACTGTAGGGAGACATGTGGCCAGTGTGAAGAGGTCTCAGTCAGAAATGCAATGCATCTTATTGAAAACTGGAGCAAAGACTATCTTTTGACATAGCCTAGCCAAAATAATGCCTGAATTATGTTTGCATTCCAGTATCCTGTGGAATAAAACTTGTGGACAACGAAATTTAGATACTTAGCTAAGGGGCAAAGTGTTGAGAGAATGGCATGGTTCCTCTCAGTTGCATACAATAAGATGTGATAACTGGAAAAAAATCGCTTTAAGATGTAGTTTTTGAGAAAAGTTGAAGTAGAAGTTAAAAACCTAGTCTGTAAGTGAAAGAGCATGTTCCAAAAAGACACTAAGGATGTGACAAAATGACCATTTGGTAAGGACAGTGTATGGTATGGACCATGCCTTCCTTAATCTGTGCATCACGAGGAAGCAGTCTAGTCTGACCTGAACTAGAAGGAGATAGGAACAAATGAAAGAAGGGTTGAACTTCTTGAGTTTTACAGGATGAGACCTTACTGCAGTTTGGTTGCAAATCTGCACTATTTCTCAAGACAAGGGAAGAAGACAAAGTGACTCAGAGATAATGAGGGTTGTCTCCTGTGTGCTGGGGCAGATTACTTCACTTCAACAGATCACTTCGTGTCCAACATCATGAAACTGAGATCACTCAATGGCATTGGAGCTAGACTGTGGCAAGTAGAATCTAGCAGGGGGACTCACTTTCTAGTGGCTCCGGAAAGTGGGTGGAGTATTGGGCCAGAGCAACATACTGGGTTATTTTCTTATTTTCTTTTTTTCCCCATGTATTTGTTTATTTGAGGTATGAATGTTGGCTACTAGCTCTTGTGTGAAAAATCCTGGACTGAGCTGCAGCACTGGCCATCTCCTGTCTTGAGTATATATACATATATATTACATATATATGTATATATAATATATAATATATATATGTGTATGTATATATATATATATATATAATTTTCTTTTATTTTTAAGAGCAACAAGAGAAAGCAAGATTAAAAACAGAGTAATATAGACTAATACATAAGTTACAGATTTCAAAATAAGAAAAGTGGTTTAACAATGATTGACATATTATCTATCTTTATCATCAAATCTGTTGCTCAGATTGACAGATACAGTTATGCAAGATGGGATTTATAATGCAATATCACCGCATGCTTTAAAAACAACTTAAATTTTTGTTCTTGCCTCTCATTTTCTTTTATTGTTTTTCTAAAATATTACTTTAAAGAGAGTATAGCAATACTTAATAAGACATTAGAAATGGTACACATTTAGAAGACAAAGATGATAGGCATTTCAAGTGCAGTTTTAGTATTATACATTGCTCTTATCAATGTAGTTGTTTACTTCACATATATCAGCATAAAGTGTTGGTCAAAGTACTGAGAGTTCTGGCTTAGTTATATCTATTGCCCATAAGGCAAGTGACTGTCTAGGATGATAAGCATGTGTCTGAACTTCATTACCTTACATGGAATACATGTGAAAATGTAATTTTGCACCTCAGGGAACATACATTTGTCTAATTTGTTCTGACTTGCTCAACTTTGTTAGCATGCAACTAGTCACATGTTATTAGGAAGAAAGCCTTTTATGCATAGAAAATAGGCATTTTTAAATGAGGTGACAGAGAAGTGTCATTGACTTGGACAAGGCACTTCTTCATTGCTATACATGGATGTTTGCGTCTCCCAAACTCCAGGCTCTGTTATCACAGTTTCCAGGGTGATGATGTTGGGAGGTGAATCCCTTGAGCAAACTCAGCAGGCTAAAGGAATATTATCCCTAACATCTGCCACCCCAGTCTTAATCAGTGGCAGCAGACAGGTCTCAGAACTGTTTCTCCTACGTGGCCATTTAAGTTTCATAGTAAAAGACTGGTTAATGACAACAATGCATGTAAAACCTTCAGAAGGAAAGGAGATTGTTCTGGAGAGTGTGTGTGCGTGTGTGCGTGCGTGTGTGTGTGCGTGCGTGTGTGTGTGTGTGTGTGTGTGTAAGTTTTTAAGTTATTACTTTTTAAAACCAACACTTTCCAATGGAAAGAACTTGACCAAAAATCTGTCACAGAATTTTGAGACCCATTAAACGAAGTTTAATGAGGAAAAAAAAAAAAAAAAAAAAAAGTTATCTTTTCTAGCCTGCAACCAAAAGGTGAGTTGAAATAAATGTTCTGAGGTGAATTGATTTTTTTAGAGTTAAATACAGATTCTTGTTAATGATGGAAAAATTACCAAGTTGAAAGGAAAGTCAGGTGTAGATGTTTGAGGATTAGATAAAATCAGCTACAAACCGAATCAATCTGAGAGCCAGCTCGTGATGCTCTGTCGACTTGCCCATTTGCGGGCTTTCTGCCCATTCAGGTGGCAGAGCCTGACAGCTCCCATCAGAGGACTAGACCACAGAGTGAGATCTTCATGGCCTCGACATGCATCCCCAGAGAACGTTTCGATTTCCTCAGGCAAAAGCCAGCTCATAAGTAAGTGTTAAATTGGAAATGAAAGATGTACTTCCTCAACTCGTTCAATTTTATTATTATTTTCAACGTCATTTCCAATAAATCTGCTCTCTGGAAAGCACCCATTAATCACCCCTGTTCTTCTAAATGAGCTCAGAGCAGAAGCCAGACCTCTTCTGATTTTCTCTTTACTCATTTTAAATGACGATGAGCCTGTTGCTTTTGTACACAGGGCACTAAGGAAAGACTAAATTGTGACAGTTTGAGGTGCATAAAATTTCAGTATCTCTGACCCACTAGTGTCTAGAACACTAACAGCAAATTTACTAACAAAGTCAGAATAAAGTATTTGTGAAGTAAAAGCACCTGGAAAATCTTATTTGAATTCAAAAATGACATTTCAGTGCTAGAGAAATGTAATATATCTGATGATACATGTGAATTTACATAAAACTCCTGTTATAAATGCTCTTTTCTGACAAGAAAAAAGTATATTTTTCAGAAAATTTACACAATCCAGGCAAGCCTAAAGAAGAAGGTGGTAAGTATCTTGATTAAGCAATAATGACATTTTCTGTTTGATAGTTTTTTCTTCGATGCAAATATATATGCATCTTAATAGTATTGTTATTATGAGAAACAATGATGAATCATATTTAATTATATATTCATCATCACTAGAGAACATTTGAGATGACTAGTTCTTTTTAATTTTAATAACTTTTTGACCAATATTGCATGAATACATCTGGTAATCTATACATCTGATTTGAAGACAACATCAGGCAATATAACAGCCAATGCTGAATTACTCTTATATTGTTTAGTGAAATATTGTATCATTCCTAATGGGTTAATTGTACTGTTTTTATTTTTAAAAAATAAAAGCATATTTTTTAAAAATAAAAGCATATTTATTTTAAAGTATAATCAGCAAATGTTTCTGTCAGTTAAAGATGCATATTTGAGAAATGTTTAAGACAGAGATGACATCATATCCTAAATTTTCTTGAATAAAACACAATAAACAGGCAGGAGAATATAATACCATGATTGCCAGATGCATTTAATTCCTAAATTTTGAGGATCAATCCACACTCATTGGGTCTATTTCCTACAGTTCTTATGTGGAAGTGGGAATACAAATTTATTATAAGCACAAGCATTCAGTGTATTCATATCTTAAAAATAACCTCCTATGCCCCTTTCATTTCTATCTTTTTAATAATGTTCTCTATCCTTACACATCCTCAAGGTAATTGATGTCTCTCCTCTTGGCTCCACTGAACTCTCCTTATTGGCAGGACAAGTGCAAGCTTGCAATGATCACACGTTTTAGTCAAGGTTAATCAGATGAAATGAAGCTCCACACATCAATTGCCTTTTGCTCTCAAGTTGGTTTCCATGGAGCATTTTCTCATCTTACCTGTCTCGATTTCCATCTCAACGAGTTTCTCAGTATGGATTTCTGCTCTTATTTCATATAGTGTGCCTTATAGCATTTAGTGTGATTTACAGTGTTTCTCTAAAAGGTTCTTCTGGTTAGTGCAGCCAATTGTTTTCTGTTCCCTACTTTCTTCCAAGATTTTGGGATGGTGTTGCTTCTCCTTTGAAGCATGATGAGTGGTCGTAACAATTATCTTCAGTTTTTCTCATAATTGAGTGAAGAGAGCTCTTGTTGTACCCAGGTTTGCTGAATAATCTGCTCTGCAGTTTGTGCTCTGTCGACTCCTTTGCATGCTGTGGTACTGGGCTATCTCTCACCCCATCGCTCACCCACCTGTTGGCATAAGATGCTGCACAATTAAACTGAACCCTGCACCTCTTTTGACAATGCTTCTGGGCTATTGTCTCTGATTTCCACTGACTGACTTTTTCTTATTTCTGCCTGACAGATGATTTATGAACAGTCAAATCCCCCAAACTCAAGGCTGACAAGTTCCTTGTATTGATTTAACTCTGCAGCGACTCTCCTGAGCCTTTTGCCAAGGAGGCCTCATTTGGGGATTCTCTCCTCATCTCTACATTGTCCAATTTAATCAAGAATTCTACTGAGTCACTTCAGCCAGAGTAACCCACCCACCTTTGATGGTATCAAGTTATCTGCTCCCCACCCACTCTCAGTGATGTCTGATAATCCTTCATCAGAAATCTTAATAGCTCAGGTTATTTCTGTTAGTAATTTTCCACCCCTGCCTCCTGAGGTATAAATCCCCAGTTTCCCGGGCCACATTTGAAGTCTGACACATCCTTACACTTATCCTCCCACAACAAGACAAGACATACTGCCATGGCCCTTGGTTTTAATGCAGTAGGTACCCCTGAATAAAGTCTTACTGTGTTGCAGCAAGATGGTGGTGATATTTTTATTTAAGTATGTTTTTGAATTTCTGCTGCATAGTGTTACTTAAAGAGACCAAAATTTCCATTCACCACCATTCTATTTTTCTAATATTAGTTTTGTGGAGTTAGAGTGTTCAGTTAAATTGTATCCATTTTCTTTTTTTGGTTAACAAATTATCACAAATTTAGCAGCTTTACACATCTATGAACTACCAGTCAGTAGTGCAGGTTGGACCTCCTTCCTCCTTCCATAGTTGCAGTGGCCAATCAGCATGCTGCAAGGATAGGCCTAAGTGTCACTGGGCTGTACCTCATCTGTGGCTGTCAGAAGAATTAGGCTGTGTTGGGTACAAGTCTCATATCTCTGGCTGTGAATGAGGCATTGCTGAGTCTGGAGGTCACCACATTCCTTATTCTGCAGCCTTTCCAATTTGGGGTCAGGGTCCATAGACTCTTTCCTCTGTTTTTACATCCTGGTTATTTGCTTGTAGAATTGTTTTACATCTCCATTAAGAGTTAGAGAAAAACTGTGTAGTAGTATATCATCCTTTTGAAAGGGGAGAACATTATCACTGAAAATATATGAAAGTGTACTTGAACCTGATTGTCCAGGTGTTATCAGAGAGATATTCTCAACTGGAGTATCTAGCATCTATAGACTATCAGCCTTTCTCAGGGATGAGAGATAGCTTGGTGGTCTGAGTACCTGTCTGGCAAGCTCAAGGGCCCAGGTTTGATGTCTGTGCAGGCCACCAAAGCGAGATGTGGTGGCACACCCCTATAATTTCAGTGCTGGGGAGGCTGACACAAGAGGATCACCGCAAGTCTGAGCTGTGTAAAGAACCTGTACTAAATAAATAAATAAATAAATAAATACTTAAAAAGAAGAACTATGGACCTTTCTGTCTATATTTGAAATCAGCTGTGCTTGAAATGCTGTTATACAATGGAACAAAGCAAGAATTATGACCACTTGTGTAGTCTAATTTATAGCTTCTTTTCTCCTCAGTACCACGGATAGCACAAAGGATAATGGTGGAGAAAATGCAATGATCCATTCAACCACCCAAGGCCTCCAAGTACTTTCTAGCAAATGCCTGTGGTAATTTATGTGTCCATACATAACTGTGTCCACCCTAGACCCTCTTTAACCTTAGACACCACAGATTTATTCCATCTACATAGGATTTTATCATCTCAAGAATGTGATGTGTATGAAATCATACAAATTTTCAATTTTATGATCAGATTTCTTCTCTCTGCACAATCCTCTATAGAGTCATATGGAATACTGCATATATCACTAATGCACTGCTCATAACTGAATATTCACAAACCAATCATTTTTACCCATCCAAATGTATACCGCTTTAGTGGCACATTTGACACATAGATAGAAGTATTGCATGGTTCATTCATGGTCATAGAGAACCTGAATCTCCCATGAGATCTCAATGAAGCTGTTTTCTTTGTACACTTCGACCTTCTCCCTTTTAAGACCAGGCTTTGGAGGATGAATGCTGTCAGCATCACTGTTTCTGCTTTGCAAACTTTCACACATTTGTGTAGAGCTAAGAGGATGATGCCTCTATTAATGCAATGTACAGTGAAACGGGTCAAGAAAAGACAACTTTGAAAAGAAAAAAATAATATATTTACATATAATCTTGCTACAGCTGCATTGGGTGGTCGCCAAATGGGGCTGAGCTATAAACTCTATTTACATACTAAACTGCAAGACCTGGAGAATGCTGTCCTGTTGTGGAAGATGGAAGCAAGCAGAGCTACTCTGTGGCCACATGCTAGCCACATATTCTAAGGCTGTTACATGTACTGTTACATGTACTGTTACATGTCGCCAAATGGGGCTGAGCTATAAACTCTATTTACATACTAAACTGCAAGACCTGGAGAATGCTGTCCTGTTGTGGAAGATGGAAGCAAGCAGAGCTACTCTGTGGCCACATGCTAGCCACATATTCTAAGGCTGTTACATGTACTGTTGGAATTTTCGGTCTCTTTTCTGAAGATTTTGTTTGAGTAACCAATCATCTTTTGAGAAACCATTTAAGGTAGGTTTGCTCACAACGGGATAAAAATTTGAATTAGTGATACACAGTGAGAGTGTGCATGAGACCGTAGATTAGCATGACATGGGTAACAATGCCTATATGTATTCTGATATTTTTCTTCAGTATTTATTTTTTCTTTCCAAATATTTTCCGAAAGTTTGGCCATGTAATTGTATTCTGAGAGTACACAATTATATTCTCTAAAGAAAACTGGAATGCAATTATCAAATATGATATTTTAAATTTAAAAAACCTCCCAAAGAAATTTAAGAGTTCTTCAGCATTAAAAAAAAAAAAAAAAAAAAAAACAGCTGTGAGAAGAATAACTAAGTATATGTAAATGCTCAGCTTTGTCCCCTTGAACATAGAAGGTCAGTCTTGCTAAACTTTGTGTGATGCGGTGTCTCCACTGCTTACCACAATCTATTATTGGGTATGTAAGCTATGTAGGATATACTCATACATAAGCTGCCAAAGGAATTGAATAGTTTAACAAAGTCTTACAACTACATGTTAAAGACAATTAAAATGCTGGATAAGCGCCTAGAGTCCTTTCAATAACATATATGAATATTGACATGTTCTAGTTATTATGCTAAATTTTATCATGACTTTTAAAATTGTAGTGAATAAAATCTAGCATAAATGTACCTTAAATATACTCATCTTTAACTCAGTAATATCAGGATAATAGCATATTATTTTATATTCTTGATACTTTGCGTATAAAACTGAAAAAATATGTAGTTATTGATCATTTGAACATGCAGACTTTCAGGTATAGCATTGCAATGGCCAATCAAACAGTGCCTCACATTTCTGGTCATTTTAGGTACCACCATAGTGGATATTGACTACCACTGGACACATCTGGCAGAACAGCCAAACTCTGTTAGGGGCTACTCATGTGTGGCATAGGAAATGACCTTAAGATAGACTTGAGAAATTGATAGTTGACTAATTGTGCTACAGATTTAAGGATTTGCCTATCCATTTCCATTGAAATTGCTCTGTGAATATTTTTTCTTAACAGAGTGTCCTACCACTATATTCCTTTTCCTTGAACAATTGTGGGGGCAACCTCAGTAACAGTCACTGTTTCCCTAACTGTGAAACATATTTATTTTATGAAGAAAACATACAAAAGACTTTCTTGGTGAGGACTGACTGATCTCAGCACCTCTCCATTCATATGTGCATTGTATACAGGTCATCTCAGACATGCCAAATAGCATATATGAGAGAAGTAGCAAGATAGATAAAATACAGACAGAAATACAATGAAAACCCAGACTACTGAAGATTGATTTTCTTCTTAACAATTCTTCTAGTGACAAGTAATATCTCTTTTCATCACTGGCTACTAGTTACCAACAATTTTTTACTGGCTGTATCTCTAGACCATACAAACAAAGAAGCTTATCATATACTCCTCCATTTTATTCAATTGATGTAATACCTATTAGTTCATTGTAATGAATTCTTACACATATTTGCATTTTCCCAAAGAAAACAGTGCTCTTGAGTAAATAAGTTGTAATCCTTATTTGTTATCATATATTTTATATATAATTTTATGTGTTTACTATACAACAGGACATGGGAAAAAATCTTTGAACTACAAAGACAAAGTCCTTATTGGAATGAATTATAGTAATAGGACCTGAAGTTTGAAAAAAGAAGGCTTCTAAATACATAAGTAAAAGTATAGAGTAAACAAGTAAATACATGAACTCCATATCCCCACATAGTCAGATACCATGAATATAACCTAAGAAAGTGGCACTATAATTGGGAAATATTTTCCCAGTTGCAGTTGTTGCATCTCTTCTGAAGCCCACATGGAGAGTGCATGGAAGTGAATTCCCAGGCCGAGTCCTAGGTAGAGCACATGGTGTCACCACCCTTGCAGAGTAGACAGAGCTTAGAGCATCTGGGGTAATGAAAGCTGGGCTGGCTGGCCTGAGTGAGATCGTCCTGGGTCTACTGGAAACATATTCAGCCCAGCAACAAGGCCTGGCACATGAGTGGAACTTTATCCATCAGACAGGCCCAGTGTGGAAAACTGTCACAGAACTCCCTGCGGAGAGACTAGAGATAACACCTACCTAGCTGATCCAGGAGCAGAACATCTTGCCAGAGTGGCACAGCAGGTTCATCTCCAGGGGTTGCAGCAAGAAAAGAGGAGCTCAGCAGCCAGACCCAAGCAACAGCCACCTGGAAAAGTTTGAACTTGGTAGATCCAGATCTGGTGCTAAGGTAAGAACTTTAACAAAGCTCTACACTAAAGGTGAGAAGGCAGGGCCAAACAAAAGGACAAAGAGAAGGAACAAAATGTGCTCTCAAACCCCAAGCCCATCCAGAACAAATACAAGAGAGGATAGCATAGAAGAAATAGGCAATCACACACCTGAAATCTCTGAAATAATTGTATCTGAAGTAAAGAAACAACTGAAGAAAGGCATAAAGGAAATCACATCAGAACTAACTTCTGAAGTAAAAACAAAACAAAAAAAGACATAATACCTATAATAAAAGAAGTACTAAGTACTTCTAAAGAAGACATTGATAAAAGAAATAGAGAATATGAAAATGATGGAATCCTTGAATGCATGAGCAATATAGGAAAGTAGTAGAATGTATGAAGATCCAACGTGCTGTACAAGAGCTTAAAACCTCAATCACAAGCTGGCAAAGTCATTTCAATAAAAGTGAAAATAGACTTTCAGACTTTAAAGACACCATTGCAGCTAGTGAAGAGGCAAGAAAAGATCTCTTAATAATAACTAGGATGCAAGAAAAAATAATTCAACATCTGCAAGATGATGCAAAGATCAACAATGTAAGACTAATGGACAGAAGTAATAGTAGAAATCTTCCCAAATATGGGGGAACAATTTGACATTTAGGTAACTGAAACATATAGAACTCCAAATAACATCAACCCAATTAAAAAACACACCCAGACATATAATAATCAAGATTCTAGAAATCCAGCACAGTAACAGTATACTAAAAGCTGCTAGAGAAAAGAAACAGATCACATTTAAAGGAAAGTCCACTAGAATAATGGCAAGTTTCTCTTTACAAACCATCAAGTGAAGAAGAGCATGGACCAAAGTACTTCAAGTCTTTCAAGAAAATAAATTCCAGCCCAGACTGCTATATCCTGCAAAACTCTTTAGAGTTAAATGGAGAAGTGAAATACTTCCAGGACAAAGAACCACTAAAGAATTTCATGATGACAAAGGCAACCCTGCACAGTTCTCTAAAAGGTATTCTAGAGAGGGATCAAAATGACCAAAATTCCATGAAAGAGAATGGTAAGAACCCACCAAATAGGGCAAACAATTAAACAAAGGAGAAAAATGTATACTAAAGCAGTCTCTGTACTATTCTTTTGTATATGGCAGCAGAATATGTCCCTCAGCATAGTTTACAAATAGACTTCTGCACCCTATGGGCCATGATTCTGTGTGGTTCTAAAGGGTAAATATCAAAAACATAGTAGTAGCTCAGTCCCACAAGTGACACTTGGCCACCAGTAAGTGTCATGAACAGTGTCTGTGTCCTTGATATACTAGAACTTTGTACAACATCCTATCCCCAAACCATTAGAAGTTCTGGTCATATATTTGGCATTCTGGTATTTATGTTATGTTTTATTCTTAGTAATTCTTTTCCACTATGGAAACTTTTTTTTAGTTGATATTTTTTGTATATATTATCCTATGCAAATGTTATGCAAGTATTCTGAATTGATTACAGAGTCATACAGATCATACACAACATTCTGGTCTCTGAATTGGACTCATGATTTTATTTTAAATTTGAAGTATTGTTTTGAAATACATAATTTTAATTAATTAATATTTAATTTATTTAAAAAAATTTTTTTGTCTTTTTGAGACAGGGTCTCGCTATGCAGTTGAGGCTGATCCTGCGCTCACTTTTGTAGCCCAGGTTGGTCTCGAACTCGCACCAATCCTCCTGCCTCAGCCTCCCAAGTGCTGGGATTACAGGCATGAGCCACCATGCCCGGCTTAATTTTAAAAATATATGGGGGCTGGGGAGATAGCTCCGAGGCACAAGTGCCTGCTGGGCAAGTGCAAGGTCGTGAGTTCGAACCCTAGTCCCACCAAAAAAAAAAAAAAAAAAAAAAAAAAAAAAAAAAAAAAAAAAAAAAAAAAAAAAAAAAAAAAAAAATAAAAAAAAAAATAAAAAAAATAAAAATATTTAATTGTCCTTTTTGTTTTATGATTCATATTGTATCTCTGACTTACATTCTACTTATAAGATATGGTATGATATGTTCTCCTAGTATTAGAAAATTTAAAAAGAAAAATATTATATATAATGCATATACTAGAGAGTTAGGATAGATATATAACTATTTTGTCGTAGTTCATTGAGAATGAAAATTTGTACTAATATTGTTTAGACAAGATATCAGGGCTGCATCTTGTCCTCTGAATAACTACTATGAAGACAATATGCATGGTATTAATTATTGAAACCATCCTTTTAACTTAAAGCTCTTTCATTTCTATTGTATCTTTTTTTTCTCATTAAAATGAATTTTTAAAAAGACACATTCACCACACAAATGGCCTTTGTGCTCATTTATAGTCATACCAGGCACTCTGCTCCTCCTCTGTATCTGTTTCCTTCCGCTTTAGGCAGAGAAACGGGCTGCTTTCTCTGACCTGTTGGCCCTGTGCCTAGGCCTGCTAAACAACATGTGGCTTTGAACCCAGGGGCTGAGTGTGAGCTCTGAGTGTTAGCACTGTTTAACTTGCACCAGCATGTTCTGCTTTCACAGTGGTCAATCCCAGGCACACATGCCATGTGGGTGCCCGAAGACTGAAGGAACAGAATGGGAAGCCAGAGCTTGGAGGTCAGCTGCCCGGAGGGACCTGTCATAAGAATCCTCAGGCCCCTGGGAGTAGAAGACACAAACCTTTGTTGGCCTTTTTCTTTCTTTTAAAACTAAAAAATACAAGCTATTTTTGTTAATAAAAACTACTGAATTGAAAGAATAAAATATAAAAAAGGTAAAAGAAAGAAAGTGGGCTGACTAACCGATGAGCAGGACAGAACATGGGTCACTAGGTGCAGAAATGTGGCAGAAAACGTTAAATTTAAGTAGCATTTTAAGAGTGAAAAGAAGTGGCTGGCTTTCTACAAATATGTAAGAGGGCAGTTGATAGAGCCTTGTACCTTTCAGATCCTATTTACTCTTTTAGTTTCTTATACTACGGAGACAATACAATGTTAATGACAGTCTTATATATCTGATTTATTAGTATGGTCTCTAGTTGCATCCAGTTTCCTACAAAAGTCTCAAGATATTGAGTTTTTAGGTGAGCAATATTCAATACGATTAAAATAACACATCATTTAATTTTTTTTTGTTCTTTTTGTTGCTACAAGGTCTCATTATGCAGCTCAGACTTTTAGTGATCCTCCTGCCTCAGCTTCCTCAGCACCGAGATTATAGGTGTGTGCCACCACATGCAGTTTTGGTGGGTGGCTCAGTGCAGGGCTGGTATGGTATATGATAATGGGGGCCCAACCTGGGTCCTTGCACTTTCCAAGGAGGCACTTAGACTGCTGAGCTATTTCCCAACCCTTGTTGTTTTTTTCTTTCTTTATACCTTTCTTTCTTTCTTTCTCTTTCTCTCTCTCTCTCTCTCTCTCTCTCTCTCTCTCTCTCTCTCTCTCTCTCTCTTTCTGTATCTACTTATTCATTTATTCTGTAGCACCTGGAAGTCAAACTTGGAACCTAATGCTATCCAGGGAGGCACTTATGCCACTGAGGTATCTCCCAAGCACTTTTATCCTTCCTCTGTTAATGGGCAGTTGGGTGGCTTTCAACATTTAGCTATAACAAATAAACATGGATGTTTATTTGTCATCATTGTGACATGAGGTTTTTCAGTTGCTCCAGAAAAATACTGAGGAAGGGAATGCCCATTCATACAGGATCTTTAAGTCTACTTTTCCGTTATATGTTTAATACGGGGTCTACAAGGTGTGACTACCTATATCAGACTCATAGTGATTCTTCCTGTTTTTCAGCTTCCCAAATGCTGAGATTACAGGTGTGTGCCACCACACCCAGTGTTGTTCACTGTTTCAGTGCACCCAAGGGGCAGGGCTGGCCCAGCAGGCTGGGGGTTTAAACCCATCTGCCTAAGCAAGCATTTAAATCTCTTGAATTATCTGGCCAGCCTTATTTGTCCTTTTTGTAAGAGAGTACAAATCAGAATTCAAACAGAAAAGAAGTGCAAAGTGATACAGAATCTAACTTAACAGAGTGATATGAATTTCACAGTATTTGTTGTAATACTAGTCTTCCAACTAGTTATTAATATTACCAGATATATGCGTGTAAAACTGGAAGAATTATATATATCAGAAATTAGGAAGAGGGAAAGTACAAACAGTTGGGAGACAAAAATAATTAAGCATTAACTGCTCCTTTCCATAGACCAGCAGACATGCACAGTACAGTTGTCCAAACCATCTTGCTTCCATCCATAGATAAATCACTTTCACGATCTCCCTCTCCTATCCTTCTTATCAACTAAGTAACTCTTTCCTTTTAAATAAGTTCATTCCTTTTTTTTCCCCAGTACCTATTGTATCCTTCAAATTCCATTTTTCTCTTTCAGGTTCTCACACTAAGGGGACAATACAACGATTGTACCTGCGAGTTTGACTTATGTCACTTACGAGTGTGCTCTCTAGTTACATCCATTTACCAACAAAATGCTCAAATTTATCTTATTTTATAGCCAAATAAGATTCCTCAAATTCTAAGACTCATTCCAAAAATGAGGATCTGAGATTAATGTACTTCTCAGAAGAAGCAATAGCAAATAGCAATAAATATATGAAAAAATATTCAACGTCATTGGTCACTCAAGAAATGCAAATTGAGACAAAACTGAAATTCCATCTCACTCTTGACATCATCAAGAAGTCAGCCAATTACAAATGCTGGAGGGGATGTGATGAAAAAGGATCCCTTCTACACTATTGATGAGAGTACACACTAGTACAACCACTATGGAAATCATTATGGAGACTGATTAAAAGGCTAGGATTGGATATACCATGCATGCCAGCTATTTCTCTCATGAGTATTTTTTCAGTAAAACTGAAAACCTCATGCCACATTGATATATGTGCCCCAATGTTTATAGCAGCAGAATTTTTCACAGCTAAATCCTGGAAACAATGCAGTAGCCTATGAATTAAAGAACAGATAAGGAGAATATGGTACTTGTAAGCCTAATAAATTTTTAGGACTCTCCACATTGTTTTCCATAGTAGCTGTACTAGTCTACATTCCCACCAACGGTGGAGAAGGATTCCTTTTCCCAACAGGCTATCCAGCATTTGTTACTGGTTGACTTCTTGATAATAGTCATTCTTTCTGGGGTGAGATTGTATTCCAGTGTTGTTTTAATTTGCATTTACAAAATGACCAATGTTGTTGAAAACTTTTCATATATTTATTTGCCATTTGTATTTCTTTATTTGAAAAATTTATATTCATTTTGAATGCCCATTTTTTTTTACTTGGTCTTAGAGACTGATATTTTTAAAAAAAATTCATATATTCTAGATTGAAGTTCTTTGTCTGAGGCACAAGTAGCTAACATTTTTCTAAATTCATGGGTTTTTGTTTCTATCTTCTTGGCAATTTCTTTGGATGTGCAGAAACATTTTTTTAAAGATGAAATCCTAGTTGTTGAGTCTTTCAAGTATTTGCTGTGCAGTTTGGGTTTTGTTCCTAAGCTCTCTACCTACCCCTATGTTTTTAAGATTCCTGCCTACTTTATCCTCTAGTAGATTTAGTGTTTCAATTTTAATATTCAAATCTTTGATACTTTTACACTGTTGTTTAGTGCATGGTGATAGATATGTGTCTAATTTTAGGCTTTGGCATGTGGAGAGCCAGTTTTTCCAGCACCATTTTTTAAACTGAGTATTTTTTTTCCAGTAAATATGTTTGGCCCCTTTGTCAAAGATAAGATGAGTAAGTGTTTTTTGTAGCTATGCCCGCATCCTCTAATCTTTTCCACTGATCCTCAGACCAAATATTTTGCCAGTTCCATACTGCTTTTATCATGGTAGCTTTGTAATATAATTTCAAATCAAGGATTTTGATGCCTCCTGCCTCCTTTGCTGTCCAAAATTGCTTTTGCTATTTTATGTCTCTTTTGGTGTAATGGGAAAAAATAATCAATAAAAATGATGCAGAATTTCAAAACAGGATAATAGGCAGTTAACAATGCTTACTGTATTGCCTATTATCTTCAAAGTGGTCACTCAGATTACAAGATACAATCATGTAAAGGGACTGTGGTTCAATCCCAAACATCACATGACTTACCAGACAAGCCCTGAAGATGGGCATAGCCAGCCAAAAAAGAAAAAAGTCCTTTTCAATTAATCAGATAACATAAGCACTAACACTTTTGATGAAGAAATACCCAGAAAGAAAGCTTTACTAAATACTGTTGGTGACATGTTAATGGAGATGATTGAAGAGTAGGGAAGAAGTTATATACTTCCAGCCCATGTCTCCATAACAATTCTCATAATTCAGTCTCTTTTAAAAAGCCCTGCCTCTGTTCATATGAGGCTTTGTTGTAACATTTTAGGTCTAAATTATATTATGAATTGAAACTATACTTCTCAAGGTACTGCCCTGTACCTACACACAGCTCGATTGTTTGTTAGGTGCTATACTGTCCTCAGTTTCGAAGACTGTCTTCCTATGGGGAGGGAACTTTACCTACACAGGTATTCATTGCTGTGAATTTTTTGAAATTTTCTTGACTTAGCTATTTTAGAAAAACTCTCTTCCCTATTTTTCTGTTTTTCTGTCTCTTGTCTCTGTTTATTTCTCTGCCTGCCTGTGTGTCTGTCTCTCTGTCTCTTTGATCTGTCTCTGGTCTCTGTCTCTCTCTCTCCCCTGCCTCTCTTTCTCTCCCATGTGTGTGTGTGTGTGTGTGTGTGTGTGTGTGTGTGTGTGTGTGTGTGAAAGAGAGAGAGAGAGAATTACTGTTCATAGAGGCACATTTTTACATGGGAAATAATTATCAAAGAGGCTTCTAAATATTTTAATTTGTACTAATTATATTAAAATTGTACTTCCTTCTTTCAAGAAACCAGTAAATCTAGGGATTTGAGAACTACAGACAGTTTCCTTTCCATTTTCCTGAGGTGTTTAGAACATGTGGAAAATATTCCTGAGTCCATATTTAGCCAAGTCTGAAAGAATATATAGAAAAAAAAAAAATCAGTGGACAATATTCCCGCTGTCTCTGAGAAGAGATCTAGGCCAACCATCTTAGAAAGTGCTGGTGTTCTTGCAAAATCTCCCTGTAGAAATGCTAGAAATTTTACAGAAAAAAAGAATGGACATAGTGTTTAAAGCCAAAGTGACTAGAATTCTCATATCAACAGACCTAGTATCTACTTTAACAAACAGCCAGGCTTGGCTGATTGCACAGAGACGTGAGTTTAACATATTGAAAAACTGAGCTTTTGAAACCATTGGGAAGTCAATACTTATGTGAAACAGAAAGCATATAAGAGTTTCCATCCCAGTAGTTTGGGAAGCTGAAAGCAGGAGAATCACTACAATTCTGACCTGCATAGTGAGACCCTGGAGACGCTGTCATAAATACAAAAAAAAAAAAAAAAAAAAAAAAAAAAAAAAAAAAAAAAAAAAAAAAAAAAAAAAAAAAAAAAAAAAAAAAAGAGGAAAGAAAATAATACAAAATTTTACTATATTAAATTTTGCACAGCGTTTTGTTGTTTTATTTTGATTTTTGGGGGATAGGCTAAGTAATTTTTATTATTTTAATGAGAAAATAAAATAAAATAGCAATGAAACAGTTTCAAAACAGGTTAGTAGGATGTTTGCAATAATTAATGCATTGCGTACTGTTTTCTTCATAGTAGTTATTCAGAGGACAAGGTGCAGGCATGATATCTTACCTAAACAATATTAGTACAGACTTTTATTCTCAGTGAACTAAGAGAAAGTAGCTGTATATCCATCCTAATTCTCACATTTCTATTTTTTCTTCCCCCTTTTATTCACAACAAAACTGTCCTGTATTTACACTATTGTGAAGTTAGTAATGCAGACACTAAGTTGCCTAGCAACTGATAGCAAACCTTAACCAGACAAGATGTTCATCTCAGGAGTGAGCAAACCAAACCCAAAGCCCAAAGAAGGGAAGAAATTATAAAGATTAGAGCAGAAATTAATGCAATTGAGATGAAGAAAATAATATAATGAATTAATGAATCAAAAATCTGGTTCTTTGAAAGCTTAAATAAAATTAATAAGCCCTAGCTAACCTCATCAAAAAGAAGAAAGAAAAACCTCAAATTCAAGCAATAAGGAGTGAAAAAGGTAAAATTACCACAGGCCCTTTGGAAAGTCAGAAGACCATCAATAGTTCTTTTGAGAATCTTTACTCTCACAGAATCAAAGACACAGAAGAAATTCACAGATTCCTGGATATGTATGAATTGCTAAGACTGAATCAAGAAGGTATAAAGACTGAATAAACCAATGTAAGGTAATCAAATTGAAAATGTAACTAAAAAAATTACCAACAAAATAATTTCATGTCCTGATGGATTCACAGCTAAATTCTAAAAGAAATTCGGAGATTTGGTTCCAATGTTTCTCAAATTCTTCAGTAAAATTGGAGAGGAAGCAGTTGTCTCCAGTTCATTTCTGAAGTCAAGTATTGCACTGATACCAAAACCAGAGACAGAGCCCATTAAAATAAACTATAGGCCAATCTCCTTCATGAACCTACACAGAAATAACCTCAATAAAATGCTAACAAACAGAACACATCAAATCATCAGGAAGATTATATAACACAACCAGTTAGAATTCATACCAAGATGAAAAGATAGTTCAATATATACCAATTTATAAGTGTAATAGACCATATCAACAGAGCCAAAAACAAAAACCACATGATCATTTCAATATATGCAAAAGGAAAAACTTGCAACAAAGTCCAATACTCATTCATGGTCAAAGCCTTATAGAAAATTGCAATGGATGGCCTATACCTCCATCTGATAAAAGCTCTCTAGGACAAAACAATAGCCAACATCAATCTAAATAGAGAAAAACTAAAACTTTCATTGTAAAGCGAGGTACAAGACAAGGATGTCCACTATTGCCACTCCTATTCAGCATAGTTCTGGAAATATTAGCCAGAGACATTACACAGGGAAATAAATAGAAGAAATAAGATTGAGGAAGAAAAGCATTAAATTTCATTATTCTCAGATGATTGATACACTACATGGGGGCTAGCCTATAGCTCAGCAGACTAAAGTGTCTGTTTCAGCACAGTGCAGCTGCTGGGATTCCAACCCCCGCATGCCATGCTAACCCCACTCCTGGGACACACTGAAACTGTGATTGAGGCTGGGCATGGGGTCAAGTGCCTGTAATCCCAGCACTTTGGGAGGCTGAATATAGGAGAATCACTATGAATTCAACGTATGTAGTGCAACCCTGTAGACCCTACATCCCGTGTAATAAATGTATTTAAAAAAAGATACTCTATGTGAGGACCCTCCAAACTTCACCAAGAAGTGTCTAGCAATAATAACTAAACTGAGTAGCATAACAGGATGCAAAGCGCATATTCAAAAAGCAACACATTCCTCTACACAGGCAATTAACCCATTGACAGAAAAATTAGAGCAACAGGGTCCTTCATAATAGCATTGCCAAAAATAAAATACTTCTGAATTAATCTAACAAAGGAAGTAAATGACCTATACAATTAAAATTACAAGACTCTGAAAAAAGAGATAGAAGAGGATTTCAGAAAATGAAGAGGTTTTCCTTGCTCTTGGACAGGAAGAAGCAACATTGGGAAAATGTCCATTCTCCCAAAATTGTTATACAGATTTAATGAAATTCCTATCAAAATATTATCTTCATACCTCACAGATCTAGAGAAAACATTCCTAAAATTCATTTAGAACCAGAAAAGACCCATAACAGCAAAAGAATCCTGGCCAATAAAGACAAGGCAGAAGACATTACAGTCCCTGACTTGAAATTATGCTATGAAGTTATGGTGATAAAATAAGCATTGCACTGGCAAAAGAAATAGACCTAAGGATCAGTGGAACAGATGAGAAGATGCAGACACAACTAGAAGCATACTGAACAACCTCATCTTTGTCAAAAGGGCCAAACATGTTCACTGGAAGAAAGATAGCCTCTTTCACAAATGTTGTTGTGAAACTGGCTTTCCACATGCCAAAAACTAAAATTACAAGACTCTTGAGACCACATTCTACTGCCTTGTGTTATTCATACAAGAATCTGTGACACGTGGAAGGCACCCAGTGAGGAGCTACACACATGAAGGATCATCTCCTTGTCTGTATTCCACAGAAATATGGAAAGAAGCCACATAGGACAGTTATTGCTCACTTGCTAGTTTCTCATACACTACATAGGACCTAAGATTCTAACTGTGGTTATTTTTGTTACTTGTCAGTCCTTTCCTCTTAGGTCCTCTAGCTTTTGTTTTACTTTTCTCTCATGCCCACTAGTATCTACCATGACTAAAGCTTACCTGTTTGTGACGGTATATTATGGCCTTAGCACCCAAGCTACACTCGAGTGTCATCCGTTTTCTCCTTTTTCATTGTTAGGACAATAAAGCTTTTGAAGCCTCATCTACCAAAGTTCTAACATTACTACATTCATTTGAATCTGTCTCTCCACTAACAGGGTGCACTGGGGTTCAGGTATTTTGTTTCAGGCTCTCTTCCCGGGAGCAAGCAATCTCACTGCACACAAAGTGTGCTGCATTCTGCCAGTGGTGTGTAATCCAGTGGCCCTAGTGGAAACATGTGCTCTAATGCCAAGGGTTAGATCTAGGCAGAATTCTAGCCTGCTGACTCGTAATGGTAATTCTTCTTTTGCCTGTTTACAGCCTTTGCTCTTCAGAAATGATCCTACTTTATGTCTGTTCATTTCATCTGCAGTTGTTCAGTGGGTTATAGCTAGCTGCAATGTTTGTCTCCCCAAAGGGAGATCTTGGGAGGAAGAAGGTAAATTTTAGATAACTAGGACCTGTTGGCCTATCCAAAATATCCACTAAGGGCAGGAGGTATAGCTCAGCAGACTAAGCGTTTGCTCAGGGAAGCACAGGGGCCAGAGTTCCATTCCTGGTCCCAACTGCCATGTTGGCCCCACTCTCAAGCCTATTGAGCCAGGGATGGAGTCCAAGGGTGGTGGTGTGTGCCTGTAGTCCCAGCACTTGGGAGGCAGGAAATAGGTGGATCACTACACTATGAGCCAGAGCTATGCAGTGAGACCATGTACACAAAAAAGAAAGAAAGAAAGAAAGAAAGAAAGAAAGAAAGAAAGAAAGAAAGAAAGAAAGAAAGAGAAAAAGACAAAATATCCATTAAATAATCCCCACTTCATCAATTTCATAAAATTATTACAATATCCTAAGCTGAAGCATTTGTCACCAGGTTCATAGTAATGACTTTAATTCTAATCCAAACCCAGTTCAATTTGAATTGCTGAATTTAAGTACAAATACAAATGTATAAAGACTGTAACCATTTACAACATTTTAAACCTTCATAAATAAAATACTCGTTGCTTTTGTATAAGACACCTAAAGAAAGAGTTACTTCTAACTAAGCGGATTAAGAAAAGGTAATCAATGAGCAAGGCCAAATAGTGGGATAAATTACTCCTTTAAAATAATCTTAGTATATTGCAATAGTATGTGAGGATTTTTTTGAGAATTTTTATTCATGAATGTTTGCCATACATTACATTCAAATTCTTTGTGAGATGTTGGTACATGCACACAACATGTCTTTATTCCTTTTTATTCCCTTTCTTTCCCTTCCGTACCCCACCATTTCTTGATCTCTTTGCAGTATGAAAAAGATCAACCTTCCTACTTGCTATTCTCTATCTTTTATTTTTCTTCTTATTTCTGGTTTCGGGTTTTTATATCAGAGAAACTAGATGATATTTAAGATTTTGTATCTGATTTATTTCACTTAATATTATATCCTCAAGTCACATACATTTCCTGAAAATAATTTGTCTTTCTTTACACTAGAGTATTGCTCCATTGCATTTGAATATCACATTTTGTTTACTCTTTCATCTAGAAATGAACATACATGCTGCTTATAAGATTTAGCTCTATGAACTACATTGCTATAAATATGTGTATGTATGTGTCATTGTAATACTGTGTCTTTAACTCCTTTGGGAATATACTGAGAAGGAAAATAAGAGGTTCAAATGGAATACTCATTTTAAATTTTTTCAGGAATCTCTACAGTGGTTTTCATAGCTGTTGTAGTAGTTTTTATTCCACCAACTGTGTAGATGGGTTCCTTTTTCTTACACCCTAAACAGCAATGGTCATTATTTGATTTATTGATAATGGACATTGCTATGACTTGGGTCCAGCTTCCCCCAAAAGCCTCATGCAGTCATGTGGCAGCTTGGAGAGCTTGTGATTAATTGATAATCCGATGTAGTGATAATGGATGTCAATGTTATACCTGCTCTGGGTAGGAAAGCCAGAATATGCAATACGAAGAGGAGAGAAAGCTTGCTAGCTATAGCAGCTGCTGCTCCTCCCTTACTATTCACTCTTTTCCACTGCCATGAACCACTTCCCTCTGCCATGTAACACTCTGGCTTGGAGCCAGCCAAGCATGGACTGAAACACCCACTAACTGTGAGCTAAACAAACATTTCCTTCTGCAATTTTGAGTGTTGCATATTTTGTCCCAGCAAAGAGAGAAAAGTAACTAAGATAGGCATTATTTCTGGGTTGAAATAGAATTCAATATGTTATAATCTACATTTCTCTACTTACTCATGATATTGAGAATCTTTTTGTAATTATTGGCCATTTGTACTTCTGTGAAATTTCTATTCATGTTGCTAGCTAAGTTTTAATTAGTTATGTTATTTTGAGAGATCTAATTTTGCAAAGGATACTTTGTACATTCTAGGTAATAGTCAGCTGCCTTAGAAGTCAGAGTCAAAGTTTTTCTGCTGCACGTCATCTCTTCACCCTGTTGCTTATCTCTTCTCTTATGTAGAACCTTTTAATTTGATCTATTGTTGATTTCAGTGCTATTTTTCATAATAATGGAGTTCTTTTGAGAAAATCCTTGTCTACTCCTGTGACTTTGAGTTTTACCTGTTTTATCTTCCAGTATGTAAAGTGTTTCTATTTTAACATTTAGATTTTGATCCATTTTGGCTTTAGTATATGGTGACAGATATGAATCTAGGCTCAGTTTTCTGCATGTGGACATCCAGTTTTCATACACTACTTATTATTTTAGCTCCTTTGGAAAAGCCTGTTAGCTGAATGTGCTTGGGAATTTTTCTGCAGCATTTGTTCTAGGTTCCAGGGACATGCTGTTTTTATCATGATGACTTTGTAACATAACTTCAGGGTGATTGCCTGCCACTTTTCTCTTTTTACCCATGATTGCTTTTATCATTCAAACTTTTGTTTCCACATAAATTTTAGAATTTTTCCCAGTTCTATAAAGAACAGAGTTTTTATTGGGACTGGACTAAATCTGTATGTTAATTATAGAAGTATGAATATTGAGATTATATTTGCCTAGCCTATTCAAGAACAGGGGCTCTTTTCATGTTCTGTTGTCCTCATTGATTTCCATTTTCTGAGTGCTATATTTTTCACTGTAGAGTTTCCTTAGATTATTGTACAAGTAATTAATTTTTCTTGGCACTATTGTGAATAATATAGTTTCTTCAGTACTGATTCATAATTAGTGTACACAAATGATTTTTGTTGATTTGTATCCTGCTATATTACTGAGTCTGACTATTAACTGAGAAATTTTATATGTTTTGGGATCTTTTATTAGATGTTCATTTCATCTGTAAATAATGATAATTTTATTTCTCTTCCTGTATATATCCCTTGTATTTCTTTTTTTCTATTTGTTCTGGCTGATATTTTGACTACTATGTTGACAAGGAGTAGTGATAATGGAAATCATTGCCTTCTGCCTGATTTTAGAGGGAAAGCTTTAAGGTTTTCCCTTTTTAATCTTATGGTAGCAGTAGAATTGTCATAAATCGCTTTTATCAGACTGAGATAAGGTCCTTCTATATTTTTTTTTTCAGTGTTCAAAGCTTTTTCTGTGCCTTTTACGATGATAATGTGATTTTTGTCCTTGCTTCAGTTTATGTGGTGGCTAAAATTTATTTCTTTGTGTGTTGAACCATCCTTAGATCACTGGAATGAAGCCTTCTTGGTCATGACATTATATCTTTTCAGTGATTCATTGCATTCTGTGTGCCCCTACCTTATTGAGGACTTTTGCATCTATATTCATTAATAAGAGTTGCCTATAGTTGTCTTTTTTGGTTGGATATTTATCTGGTTTTGGAATCAGGATAATGGCAGTTACTAGGAGTGATGCTGGAAGTACTCCTTCTATAATTTTCATTGAAGAGATTAAAGTATACTGGTTTTGGGATGTCCTTGAGGGTTTTATAGGATTTTGCAGTGAACCCATCTGGTGCTGTGTTTTTCTTAGTTGGCATGTTTTTAAATTGCTATGTCGATTTCATTCCCAGTTACTATATTACCAGAGGTTTTTTATTCTTCTTTGTTCAGTTTTGGTAATTCATATACCCAGGAACCTATCAATTTCTTCTGAATTCTATAATTTATTGGTATACAGGCTTTCAAAGTAGTTAATAATTTGTTTTGACTTCAGTCATGTCCAATATGATTTTTTCATGTTTAATTTCATTAATTTGATTCTTTTCTCACTTTTTTTGGCTAGACTGGCTATTTGTCTTTTTTATATTTTTGCAAAGAACAACTTGCCATTGATTCTTTTGTACTGCTTCTTTAACATCAGTTTCATTGATATATGCTCTAATTTTTATAATTTTCTTCCTTATTCTAGTTTTGTTTTTGAAATGCTCTTGTTTCTCAAAGACCTGGATGTACATTACTAGCTACTCTATTTAGGATCACTTTGCTTTGTCACATAGTCATCCACAGCTGTGAACTATCCTCTTAGAATTGTTTTCATTTGTCTCATAAGTTCTATAATGTTATGCTGGCTTTGTTAATTCTGGAATATGTCTTATTTCTTCTCCTTCTTGATTTCTTCTGTAATCCATTGTTTAATTAACAGTGTGTCATTTAGTTTTCATGAATTTGTATAATTTCCATTTCATTTGTCATTGATTTCTGCCTTCACTGTGTTATGATCTAATAATATGAATAGTATACTTTCAATTCTTTTGCATTTACTTACATTTAGTCTATTGGCTAGCATGTGGTTTCTTTTGGAGAAAATTCCATGTGCTGATGAATAGAATATATGTTTTGGGGCCAGGGATATAGCTCAGTTGCACAGCACCTGCCTGGTAACCCTCTTACATTTACCCAGCACCATGGAAATTTGGTGTTTGATAAAGGAAGCCAGAGGATAATCTTTCCCTCAAGTGTGCAGTACTATGGCAACAGCAGATTTCACACATTTGCCAGTCACTGTATGCATATCTCATCCCTTAAAGATGATCTTATTTAAAGGGCTGGAAAATGTCACTGATGACGCTTGCAGTATTACTGATTAGAGGAGATTATTTATAATGTAGCCATTTACTGGTGATAATTGAAAAGCTGATTGGATGTTTCATTCTGTCCCCAGTTAATAGCACTGTCTTAAAGCTACAAGGAATGCTGGGACAGGATTATTCTTTTTCCTTTCCTTGGATATTAATGAAGCCTTGGTCTTTCATTTAAGAATGTTTTCTCTAAAACTTTATATGGAAAGGAAACACAGACAGGGAGATAAAGTTTCAAAATGTGTCTATCAGTGCCCAATTATTGCCCTTGACAAAATAAATTGATTATCATGGGCTACATTACTCTTACTTAAACCACAAAAAGTCATTGACAACTTGCAGGAGACAGCATATAGTGTTTATTTGTTGCAGAAGCCTCCACGTCAAAACAAATTGAAGTGACTTTCTACTTTTGGAATTGTGGTAAGCCATTCCACTCAATATTTATTTATGCCACTTAATATGATATTTTGCACTAGGAAGTGCAGGTGCTAGGTTTCAGGAGCAGCTGTTGTGATTTACACTGAATCCAAGTCTTTCAGCACATGTGGAATGATTTTTGCAGAGATGATAACTATTGATTGTTTTATATTTATATTTGAAATAGGTATATCTATTACCTAGTAATTAGTAGTAATCTGTGAAAAGAAAATACTCATGCTTGCTCTGTCCCAGATATATCTAGGCATTATTTCCTGCAATAGCCCCTGAGTTTAAAATGCTATTCATCCATTATCATTATTATCAATTTTTTTATTAGTATAATGAAAAGAAATAGCAATGAGACAGTTTCACAACAGCTTAGTAGAACAGTTCCAATAATCAATACACTGCATATTGTTGTCTTCATAGTATTTGTTCAGAGTTCCAGATGCAGACTTAATATCTTGTGCAAACACTATCTGTACAAATATTTCTTCTCATGGAACTAAAAGAAAGTAGCTATATGTATAGTCCAGTAGTCCACAATAGCAGTCAAGCTATCAGCCCAACTGGCAATGTCGGGAGCTGTTGACTTGAACCTTTTACAGCTCAGCATATTAATGTGGCTGTACTTTTTATATCTCATGGTTAGGCTTTTCTGCTAGATGGTTAAGACCAAGGTAAAGCAAGGACTACATAACAAAAAATATAACTTTTGTATCTGACAAGATCAGTCAAGTCTTCTCAGGATTTACGCTGAAATCAAGTACAGCTGTTTGTAGATCTTTTGACAGTGTGAGTCAGCTGGATGAGTCACAGCCATTGCTTGACCAGTTTGCTCTCTGTGAAAGACTGAGAGAATGTTTTCTCTCCAGGCCACTCTCCTTCATTACATAATACATCATAGATCACTTTCCTCTGTGACTCCATCATCTCCTTGTACATAAAATTTGGGACACCACTGAGTTATAGGATGTTACAGTACAGGTTCTCATATCCTCCGTCCTTATTGACAGAAGGGAAAATAAAGTTGTTATAATTTAACCCAGATAATGTCTTGAAAAATGTACTTCAACTTAATATAAGTGTATCACATGTTTTATATGTTTCAGCCTATTAATCTGGTTTTCAATCTTCATAGCTTTCAAAAAAGTCAATCTGATGCTCCTAAAAAGGAAATAGAGTGTAAGTGAAAGCAAAGCATTGAAATGTGCTATGTTTACGTTCCAGTCTTCTACAGTGAATGTAATCATTATGTACTGAAAACATTTCTGCTGCAAATCAAAAAGGAAGACACAAAAGAAAAAAAATGACATGAAATGAAAGAGTAGAAACAAAAGGATATGGCCAATGTAGTTCAAGGAATACATATTATAGAGAATCACCATTTTTAAATGTAGTTTAGTAAGGGTCTACAGGGTCTACAGGATCTCATTATGTAGATCAGACTCATAGTGATGCTCTTGTTTTCACCCTCCCAAGAGCTAGTATTATAGGAAGGCACCACCATACCCAGTGTGGGAAACACATTTTGCCTCTGATCTGTCTCTGATAGCTTAGAGTCAAAGTCAGAAACAGAACTATGTCAGTGGCTTGCAAAAAGAATCAGGCCAGGAAGATACATGTTGGCTCCATACTGCAAGGCTATCTTGCTCATCTCTAGACAGTACATGCAGTCAGAAAATGACTCTAAGCACTGAGAAGTGTAAGTGATACATTCTTCTAGAAATTCTGTAATTTTATTTTATATATTGTGCCTGTGAGCTATTACTTTTCTGTGTGAATATGCAATGCAGCAGCATTTGATAAAGAGACTATCACTCCCTGCAAGAGGAAGAACCAATGAAGGTACAAAAAAAAGGAGATATAGAAAGAAAGAAAAAAAATGAGGTGCGTGCGTGTGTGTGTGTGTGTGTGTGTGTGTGTGCGCGCAGGGTTTCACCATGCAGCTCAGACTCCTAGCGATAATCCTGTTTTCAACCTCCTTAGTGCTTCGGTTAAAGGGATGTATCACCATGGCTGGACTCCATCGCTGGCTTACTGCACCTGGAGAGTGGAGACAGCATGGCATGTGGTGCCACAGATCCAACCCTGGCCCTTGCATTTGCCTATGTAAGTGCTTAGTCCACTGAGCTGTCTTGCTGGGCCCCCCAAAAAATTAAAAGAAGAATGTAACTATAACTCTTTAAAAATGTTCCTTGAAATATAATTTTATATAGTGAAAATACAAATCACAAAGTTAGATAAATCTCTGGAAAATGTATATCGGAAGAAAAATTTCAGACTACGGAGATAAATTCCTCATTAAACAAAATGGGCAAATAATTTGAACAGTGATTATCAAAAGAAAATAAATGACCAGAGAAAGAGAAAATGAGTGCCGGGCGTGGTGGTGCACGCCTGTAATCCCAGCACTCGGGAGGCTGAGGCAGGAGGATCGGTGCAAGTTCGAGACCAGCCTGGGCTACAAAAGTGAGCTCAAGGCCAGCTTGAACTGCATAGTGAGACCCTGTTTCAAAAAGACAAAAAAAAATAAATAAAAGAAAGAGAAAATGAAAATACACTGAAAATCATTTTTGTTTTTCATCTTTTGGTAAAGAGAATAATAATAATAATAATAAATATTAGAAACAATATAGAACTTCACTAAACAATATAACAGGGATTCAACAATGATTGTTATATTGCACAATGTTGCCTTTAGATTAGTTACTTAGATTGCTGTGCAAATTTTATAAAAATTAAAATGTAATAAATTAAAAAGGAGAAAAAAATAAAGCATTAACTACTCCTTTGAACAAATCAGCAGAAGTCAACAGTATAATTATTCAAGCTATCATTATATATATATATATATATATATATATATATGAGATCTTTATATGTTCTATATATAACTTTTTCAAAGATATATATCTAGAACTTTATAAAGTTCTAGATATAAACTTTTTCAAAAGATGTGATCCCAACTATTGAATCTTTAAAGTATTTCTCCTGTAGTTAGTTTGCCTTTTATTCATTAATTCTCTACCTCTCTCTGTTTCTCCAAGAATTCTTCCTACTTTCTCTTCCAGTAGATTTAGTGTTTCTGCTTTATTTAAAACTTTGGCCCATTTTGACTATACTTTAATGTATAGTCTAATTTGAATCTTCAGTATATGAAAAGCAAGTTTTTCCAGCTAAATTTGTGAAAGGGGCTATCTTTCTTCTAATGATTTTGTTTGCCTGAGTGTATTTGCAGTTGTGTCTGCATCCTCTACTTGTTTTATTGATCCATAAGTCTTTTTTTCCACAGTACCATGAGGATTTTATCACAGTAACTTTGTGGTATAATTTCAAGTCAAGGATCGTGATGCCTCCTGCCTTTCCTTTGTTGTAGAGTATTGTTTTTCGTTGTTGTTTGTTTGGTTTTTTGTCTATCCTGTATCTTTTCTGTTTCCAGGTTAAATTTAGCAATGTTTTCTCTAGATACGTGAGGCATCTTAATGACATTTTAATCAGAATTACATTGAATATGTATAACAATTTTGGAAGTATGACAATTTTTATAATGTTGGTTTATCATATCTAGGAGCAAGGAATATCTTTCCCATTTTCTAAAATCCTCTTCAATCTCCTTTTCAGAGAAGTGTATTTATGAGTGTATTAATCTTTTACTTACTTTGTGAGAGTGACTCCTAAGTATTTATTTATTTATTTGTTTGTTTGTTTGTTTGTTTGTTTATTTATTTATGGTGGTATTGTGAAAGATGTGGTTTCCCTAATTCCCCTCTCAGTGATTTTGTTGCTTGTGTATAGAAATCCTATTACTTTTTGAGCACTGACTTTGTGTCCTATGCTACTAAATTTGGTTATTAAGTCACCAAAACTCTTGGAGTTTTTGAGATCTTCTATGTAGAGTATCATGCTATCTGCAAATAACAATTTCACTTCGTCCTTTCCACATATTCCTTTTATTTCTCACTCTTGTTAATTGCTCTGGCTAATGATTTCAGAACTATATTGAATAGGAAAGTTGACCATGGATATCCTTGTCTTGCTCCAGATTTTAAAGATTAACCTTTCAGGCTTTTCTTTTTTTTTTTTTTTTCCCCCATTTAGTATGAAGATTTCTGTTGGTTTGTCACATATTTCTTTCATTCAGTTAAGATAAAGAGCATCTAATCTGATTTTCTGTAGGATTTTTACAATGAATGAGTATTGGACAATGTCAAAAGCTTTCTTTTGCATCTATTAAAATGAGTATGAGATTTCTGTCTTTGGATCAATAATTTTGGTCTTTTACATTTGTTATCTTGTCTATATTGAACCATCTCTGAATTCCTGGGATGAGTTCCACTTCACAATACATATTCTTCTTGATTTGCTGCATTCTGTTTATTAGTATTTGATTGAAGATTTTTACCTCTATGTTCTTTAGAAAGAATTGCCTATAGTTCTCTTTTCTGGTTGGAACTTTGTCAATACTTTTGGTGTTGGAATCAGAGTATTACTTGCCTCCAGGAATGAGCTTGTGAGGTTTGTTTCCAATTCAGTTTTATTGAACAGTTTTAAGAAAAGTTGGCACAAAATCTTCCCTAAATTTGTTATACAATTCAGCTGTTAATTCATAAGGACCTGGAGTTTTATTTTTTGATAAAATTTTATTACATTTTTAATTTTATTGACTGATACTGGTTTACTCAGAATTTTATTTCTTCTTGATTTAACTTTGGTAATTTAAATGTATCTAGGAATCTGTTCATTGCTTCAGTGTTTTCCATCCTGGATGAGAAAAGGATATTCATGATTTTCTGAATTTCTTTAGGATCTTTGGTGATTTAACTTTTCATTTGTTATTCCATCAATTTCATTTTTTTCTTTCCTAACAAGGTTTGATTTTTTTTGTTCTTTGAAAGAACCAACTATTTTGTGCAGTGTCTCATTACATCTCTGACTTATAGTGATCCTCCCATTTTCTGCCTCCCTAGTGCTGGGATTAGAGGGGTGTTCCACCACACCTGGACTAAGAACTAACTTATCAATTCATTAATTCTTTATATTATTTTCTTTATATCTGTTGTATTAATTTCTGCGCTGATCTTTGTAGTTTCCTGACTTCTTTGGGGTTTGTACTTCACTTCTTTTACCAGAAGCTTGAGGTGCACTGTAAGATTGTTTATTTGGGCTTGTTCTATTATTCTGATGCAAAAATTTACCACTATAAGTTTCACTCTTAACCAGCTTTCATTGAATCCCACAGTTTCTAAGATATATATGCATTTTCCATTAGTTAGTATTAATTTCTTCTTTAATTTTACTAGGTACTGATTGATTGTTTTAGAGGATGTCATACAATTTCAATATGATTATGGAATTTTTGTGATTTCTTTTGTCAATAATTTCCAGTTTCATTGCACTATGGTCAGATAATATGAATGGAATAATTTGAATTTCTTTGCATTTACTTAAGCCTATTCTATGTGCTAATATATGCTCTGTTTTAGAAAAAGTCCCATGGGCATCTGAGAAGAATATGTGTTCTGATATTGTTGGGTGGAACATCCAGTAAAGCTCTACTAAGTTCATTTGCTAGATTTTGTCTTACTTCTGTTGCTTCTTTACTGAGTTTTTGTCTCCCAGTTCTGTCTCTTTGTGAAAGTGGGATAGTTTAAGTCTCTATTAAAATTATGTCATTTTTCATTTGCTCTTTCATGCCTGTTAAATTTTTCCTATTACATGTATGTATATTTATGATCGCTATCTCTTCTTTTTGCAGTTTTCCCATAGGAAATTTGCAGTGATCTTTTACCTCTTCTGATCATTCTTGGTTTGAAGTTCACATTGTGAATAATCAGAATAGGCACTCCTGCTTTTTCAGTGTTCTTGTCGCACGTGTATTATTTTCCATCCTTTGACTTTCTGAATTTTCTTTGAGTTAAATGTATTTGTTGCATACAGCATATTGTTAAATTTGTTTTTGAGCCATTCTGCCAATTTCTTTCTTTTCATTGGTGGGTTGAGGCCACTTACATTGATGGTCATAACTGAGATGAACTGACTTTCTTTTTTCTAACAAAGAAAGTTATACTACAGCCTTTATTTTCCTGCTGCAGATTCCCTAATTTTCCCCCTTTGTTTAATTGGTTGCTCCACTTAGAGGCTTATTTCTGCTACTGTTCTTGAAGTTTTGATCAATTTGTCTCTTTCTAGTTTATCTGTCAGTACTCTTATGATGTTGGTTTGGTGTTCACAAATTTCTTCAGTTGTTCTTTGTCTTGAAAGTATCTTATCTCTCCATTAAATTTGATAGTTTTTCAGGGTACATCAATCTGAGCTGAAACTTGTTTTCTTTAGGACCTAAAATATTTCATTCCAAACTCTTCCTGGCTTGATGCTTTGCGTTATAAAATCAGCCATGATTTTTGATGTGCTTTTCCTTAAAGGTGATCTGTTTTTTTTTTTTTTATTCAACAGATTTTAATATTTTACTCTTTCATGAATTTCTGCTATTCTGATTGTTATATGTCTGGTTATAGATTTATTTTGATTATGGCTAATTATAGTTCTATATGCTCCACTTGAATTTATGCCAGATTCTTTTTCTATGCTTGGGAAATTTTCTGGTACTGCTTCTGTAAACAATCTTTTTACATCATTTGTGTTGACTCCTGCTGTTCAGTTTATGTTAATCAGTCCTATACTGTTTATTTTTGCATTGTCTTGAAGCTGTTGACTGGTTATTTTTTGGTTCCTTGGTATTTTTAAGAGTTCTTTCCTTTTGTGCTCACTACCTGCAATGCTGTTTTCAAAGTCTGGATGCCTGTGTTCTGTTTCATTTAAGCAATTCTGTTAGCTTTCCCTGGAATTCTTAATTTCTTGGGTATGTCTTTAAATTTGTTTCACATATTCTAATGCTTTTCCATATTGTTGATTTAATGCTTCTAACGTTTTTCTATTTTCTTCTATTTTTTTTATTCAGAACTTTTGTTTGTTAATTTATTTATTTTTATGGCCGGCTCAGCCTGCCCTGAGGGCAGGGCTGGCACAGCATGTGGTGCTGGGGATCGAACGCGGTCCCTGCAGCTGCCTAAGCTTTCCTAAGCAGGCGCTTTAGACCACTGAGCCATCCTGCCGGGCCTCTTCTATTTTTTAATCTGTGTCTTCTTTAGATGTGCTGAATAATTCTTTCATAATTGTCATTTCTTTTTTCTTCAACTTGAGTGATTATTTTTGATCTGATTTCTTCTATAGCCTGAGAGAGTTGCTTTCTTCTTCTTTTTTTGGCTATCATTTCAAGAATTTCAGGTTTGTGACTTCCAAATTCTTCTATGTTCTTGTCTGCTGTACTTATTCTTGGTAGGCTAGAGGTCTGAGATTGCCTTTTGCTCCTTTGTTTTGACATTTTTGAAGCTCTGAATATTCATTCTGGCTCAATAGTGATAGTAAGGTTGTAATGGATGAGTCAGCAATTGTTCCTGAACAGAGGAGGTAGGGGACACTGCTGGCTCATCTAAGCTCCTAATCTCTAGGGTTTAAGGTGGCTTCTTCAACAGTTGAGGGGCCCTTACTTCATCAGTGGTGGGTGTGGTGGGTCCCTGGAGTGAGGCTCCAGAAGAGTTGAACAAAGCAGGGTATGACGCTTCAGAGACCCATAGCTGTCTGTGTTTAGCCTGCCTTCTGCTAGTGTTGGGGAAGGGGATAAGCTGTAGCTCTTGACATAATTTCTCATAGGGGAGTCCTAAATTAAATTTATAATTCAGTGTCATCACATGTATTATGCTAACCACTTTTCAAATGAGAACTGACATCCATTAGTTATAAGGATGTATTTCTAAAGCTCAAAATCACTATAGAACGAATTTAAAATAATGGAAACACTTTGCACAATAATTTGGCAGTTTCTGAGGAGTTCAAAGATATACTTACTATAACATGTAGCAATCTCAAATAAATGTGGGCTGTTTACTCAGGGAAATATATACAGTCCTTATAAATATTTACATATCAATTTTATTAATCATGAATGCTAAACACTGCAAACATAAACACTGGCAACCTTATGTGTCCATCACTACATAATGAGGAGATTTAGTGAATTTTGGTTCACTCTTTCAGCTTGATGTTCCTTAGAAGGACATGGGAATGAGCTACCCACATATGCCCATCATAGATGAGCCTCAGAACCTAGAGTTCCATGCAAGCTGCCAGACACAAAGATCTACATGATTTACCTAATTTATATCGAGTCTTTCTGAATGACCGTTCATAGTTACAGGAAGCAGAAGTTGACACCAATGTGGAAGAGGGCATATTTTGCATTTATGGCCATATTTCCTATCTTGAATGTAATGCATATTTGACTTCTATATATCAAAATTCATTAAAATGTGTATTTAAAATAGTTGTGTTGGCTATGAATAACTTGTTGTTGGAGGAAGCATTAGCTCCAATGGAGGATCCGACTCCTGTTGTGCTGTGTCCAGCACTATCGTCCTCATCCTGGAATCCTTCCGACTGTGTATATGGGGCAGATATAAAGTTTACACTTTGTTTCAAAAAATCACAACTTGTAGATAAAATGATGTTGGCAAAGTAGTGATCATTTTGAAATCATTCTCTTAAGTTAAATAAATTGAACACATGTGTATAAATATCACATTGTGTTCCTGGTGTGAGAACCTGAAAGTGTAAAAATGAACCAAAATCTGTAATAGATATTGGGTAACAGAAAGAAATTGTTCAAAAGGGAAGAACTAAGGTATGTGGAGAGGAAAAGAAAGGAAGGGAAAAGAAAAAATAAGAAGAGTAAAATAAAATGGAAACAAAGCTTTCTAAATTGGGGAGAGGAGAGGGGTTGAAGGGAGAGGAAGGGAATGGGATAAAAAGAGGAATTAAGATATTAAGCACAAGGACCTGCCAGATAGCTTAGCTGACTAAAGCACCTGCTTAGGTAAAGCACAGTGGCTGGGGTTTGAGCCTGGCAATCTATGCCGACCCCACCCAGGGCATGCTGAGATGGCAATTGTGACTGGGTGTGGTGGTGCATACTTGTAATCCCAGTGCTTGGGAGGCTGAAATTAGGAGAATCACTATGAGAGTGATCTACACAATGAGGCTGTATAGGCCCTGTACTAAAATACATAAGAAAGATATTAAGTACAGTTGCAAATTCCATATGATGAATGTGCTCATTATGTATATCTAAATTGTACCATGGACTTTAAAAAAAAAAAAGATGAACAGTAAACATATAGGTTTCATTATGCATTACTTTGTGCATTCTAAACTTTATTTTCAAACCCCTTATAATAGAACATAAAACCATTAATCTCCCCACCCAGCATGGGCCCTTCCCTCTTCTTCTTTAAGACAGGTCTAGTTTCAAGGCTTTCCCAGGGAACTTCCAATCCAGCAGCAGCACTCTCACCCAACTGCAAGTACTTTTCTCTGATTTTAATCTATGTGAACTTCTATAAATTGACTGTACTTCATGGTATTATTCTGCTTATTAAGTTTTCTGATTGATTCCTCTTGATCCTGAAAGACTGAATTTCTTTTTTTTTTTTTAATTATTCAAGAACTTTATTCGTTTAAGTATTTTGTACAGGGTCTCACTATGCAGCTCCATCTCATGGTGATTCTCTTGTGTCCAGCCTCCTCAGCACTGGGATCACAGGTGTGAACTACCATGCCCACTCAGTGGCTGGCTCAGCTTGCCCGGGTGTAGGACTGGCACAGCATTTGGATGGAATCTTGGCGTCTGCACTCCCCTAAACAGATGCTTGGTCTGCTGAACTATCTCACTGGCCCAAAAGTGGATTTCACTCCTTTACTCATCAATATCAACATTTTAGCACAGTGAATTAAGCTGATTATTCATACCACTGTTAATCCAGCAATCTGGCAGCTGGATGAGATTATGTGGGCAGCCAGATGATTTGATCTGCAGTCTCACCTTCCACTATCACTAGTGGTGCTATGGCCTCATGAAGTGGCGCTGACCCCCGTGTGCTGCTGTTTCCTCCTCTGGCAACTGGCATGGCCAGGAGATCTTTTCTCAACAAAGGTTAATGTCAAACAATAGGTCCGCAGGTATTTGGCAGGATATGCAATCAACTAATCCATAAATTACTGCAGTTATGGCAATTGGCTTTTCAAGTAAATAGATGACTACTATCAGATAAGGAAACTGAATACACAGCAGAGATTGCCACGTGCCACAACAAAATAGCCTTGACTTAGAAGGTCTGAACTCAACACAACCTCCTAGCAGCAGGGAAAAATGTCAGGGCACAGTCAGTGCCTGATGCATCTCTCATTGTTGCCCTCCTCCTAGCTACAGATCGCTCCCAGAAAGTCAGCTGTCCCTCTATCCTAGATCACATGGAAAGTTGCCTTGACTTGAGCCACTGCCAGCCTTCCAAGTCTACAGCCCTCAGAAGGGGCTCACTCGGAAGCTGTCCAGCTCCCCTTCCTCCCTCTGAGTCCTAGCCACGCACAAATGACAGCGCCATCTCCCTGACCCCCAGAAATTCTGAGTGAGCACTTCATGCTTTGTCTGCTCAGGTTGCTGTTTGTGATCATCACAGGTAAGTCCTGCTTCATTCCAGGTCGAGGTGGACATGACCACAGGAATGCCCCTCACTTCTGCCCTGCAGTTCAAAGACAGACTGTTGCATGAACAGGTATGGAACAAGATAGATACCCTGACAGCCTGATTGATGTATCTAGTGAAATACTGGTCTAAAGTTAAGTCACTTGGTAAGCATGTGTGACATAGACAAACATGCCTGTCCAACATTCCCCTCTCTGTTTTTAAATCCCACTCTATAAGATACCTTGTGGGCAGAATTCATTTTGGGCTTGCCCCATTGCATGATTTCTCAAAGGATTTTATGTGTGAGAACGACTGCTAGTGGATGGATGGGTAGGAGGCTGACCTTAGGTACAAATCAGAAATAAAAATGACTAAAAGAAATGGGCTGTGAACTCATGGATAGGGGACTCGCTCTCGAGCAGAATAACTTTCAGGAAGAGGCTATGCTGTGGATGCAGATTTGGAAACCAATTTAAAAGTTACTCACTCTCTGGATCTCTGAGAAAGTATCCATCTGCTCCAATCCTGCTCCTGAGCCTTGAGGTAAGTGAAATTGGTAGGGAAGTGGAGGAAAGGCCGAGATGTGAGACATCTGTAAACACATAGGAAGGTAGGGCTGAGGACTTGACCTTGGCTAATGGAAGTAGAGGGAGGGGAAGAGGGAGGGTGCTGGGGGATTCAGGACATATTTTTAAGTTAATGATGAAGTGAGTATCCTAGAAATGGAATGTGTACTAACGTGAAAAGAGATTGAAGATTTTCTAATGTTTGCGTGAATGGGTGCATAATGCTGCCACATAACGGATAAAAAAAGTATGACATTTAGAAATTTCTTTTGGGGCTGGGGAGATAGCTCAGTGGAATAACTGCTTGCCTACAAAGTGCAAGGTCCTGAGTTCAATCCCTGATGCCACACACAAAAAAAAATATATAGAAATGTCTTTTGAAGACAAACCAGTCATTGTTTCTGTTAGCTTTGTGCCCATGTTGAATTGGTGGATTCACTCTGGATTGCATTTCAAAGTCAACTCATACGTTCAAAGCACTGGAAACCAAATGGCTGAATGATCCTTACAGAAGAGTAGTAAGGGCCCAGCCTGATAGCTCTACAGACTAAAGCACCTGCTTCAGCAGAGCACAGCGACCAGGGCTCAATTCCAGGTATGCCCTGCCAGCCCTGCACCCAGGGCGTACTGAGAGGGCAGCTGACACACGGCATGGTGGTGCTCCCCAATAATCCCAGCACTTTGGGAGGCTGAAAACAGGAGAATCACTACAAATCCAATCTATGTAGCAAGACCCTACAGACCCTGTGTCCCCTATCCTAAATTCATTAAAAGAATAAGAAGAAACACAAATGAGCTTGTGGCATGAGGAATGAAAGAAGTGCAATAACAACAGTGAATGCAGACTTGAATATACAAGGAGCATGAGGTCTGCAACTGAAAAGTGAAGTATGCCATGTCCTGAAGTTCATGAACGTGAAGAATTATTGGATCAGCCCAGTCTACCTGCTATAGTTTATATCTAGATGCCCTAACAAAGCCTCATGCATGCAGAGGTGGGGATTTTGAGAGGTGACTGGATTATTTGTGTAATACTTATCAATGGATTCATTCAGCCAATAATTTATAGCTGAGTATGATTTGTAAAGTGAGGCCTGCTTGGAGGAGGGTGGTCATCAGGGTCAGGGTCTAGAAAGGTTTCTCTTCTCCTTCCTCCTTTGATCTCTCTCTGTCTCTCTGTCTCTCTGTCTCTCTCTCTCTCTCTCTCTCTCTCTCTCTCTCTCTCTCTCTTTCTCTTTCTGTCTGTCTTTCTCTCTCTCTCTCTCTCTGTTTCCACTGCTGTGACATGAACTATCCTTCCTCTTCACTGTCCCATTCCCTTGCTGCCCTGGTTTGGAGCCAGCAGACTATGGACTAAAACTTACATAAACTGTAAGCTAAAATAAACATTTCCTCCATTAAATTGTGAATGTTTCAATGATAAGAAACTCACTGAGGACTGGGGAGATAGCTTCATAGCACAAGTGCCTGCCTGGCAAGTGCAAGGTTGAGAGTTCAAACGCTGGTCCCACAAAAAAATAAGGAAAGAAAAAAAGAACAAAGAAACTCACTCACACACTACCCTTTCAAGATTTGCAGTCTAGTAGAGCGATAGACACACATGAAACTAGACCTCAAGAAGGGCTATGAAAATGTTCTAAGTAGATGCTGATGGAAAATGGGAAATTCTTTTTTTAACTTAACTTCATTTTATTTTAAATAGTAAAAACAAAAGCAAAAACAAAAATTAGAAACAAAGACAGAAACAGGGTAACACAACAATACATATGTTACAGGTTTTCAAAATAAGAATAGCTGATTAACAGTGATTGATAAGAGTCCACAAGATGACTCAGTAGTCTAAAGCACCTGCTTAGGCAAGCTTAGGCAACCTCAGGGACTGCAATTTGATCCCCGACACCACATGTTGCGCCAGCCCTACCCCGAGGGCTGGCTGAGCTAGCCATAAGAAAAAAAATCACAGTAATGGATAAGATAGTTTGGATATGATCAGTGTAATGGTCAATGCATTATGTCACCTTGTCTGGATCACCTTGGAAGTTCCATGCCTGGGCTGTGGGGGCCACTGCCACACCTGGGCCCACCCTAAGGCATGGAGAGGCCCTGCCCCAAAGTAACTCAGCACAAAAAGATATATAAAGGGTTGAGTGAGAATTCTGCGTTCTACTTGTTCGGAGGAGCTTCAGTCTTTGCAGCCAGCTTCGACTTCTTCCAGCGCAGACTCTTGGACCTCCAACTTCTATCCTTCAGCTTTTCATCGCAGATGCTTCAGATTGCCATAGCAGACTCATCAGCCTTTCCGCCCTTCCATCTCAGACCCATCGACCAACTGATTCAGGCTTGCACAGAACACTGCAGTGAGCTCACATCTTGGGGCTGGATTCTTCAGTCTCTGCTATGCAGATGCCGTCTGTACACTTCCTCATCTGACTCTGCACCTGACTGTCCTAAGCCAATCTTGTAATTTCTTTTATGTTTGTACATCTTATATCATAACTATTCCTTGTATTATATCTCTTGCTCTAGTAAAATCGTGACTAATATAACCAGGCTTGGACCTCTGAATAGAAAAGATGTTTGTGATAGAGAGGCAAACAAAATCAATAACACAAACTTGGAGGTGGGGTGACCCTGAGATTCATGCGACAGAGAGATAACAGGAGGCAGGTACACAGATCATGAATGAATAGACATCCTGGGTGGAATTTCATAAAGCTAGGGATGGTAGCTTCTTTCCTTTCCAAGACTATGCAGTTACTAGTGCAATATGCTTGCCTTTAGAAAACACACACACACACACACACACACACACACACACACACACATATCTGGGAGCAGCACTCAACAGGATGTTATCTTCACAGTTCTTATGTGCATCACAATTCAAAGAGGTTTAACTGACCAATATATTTGGTTATAAATCTTTTTATATTCTCAGTGAATGGCAAGAATCATATAGGAACATTGCCTACAATCTGAATCTTCAATGAAATTGTATTTTTCCTGAAAATAACTGGACAAAATAGTTATTAATTAATCTTTAAAATTAAACATTGTTTTTTGTGTTCAGGTTTGAACCACAACGTTTTTAATGCAGAGATTATCATTAACTATAAGTTGCCAAGAACTCTTGCAGCAGTATTCAAAGGAAGTTTTGCAGGTGTCTTAGAAGGATCAGTAAGTCCAGTGTGATCACAATGGAAGTTTCAAAATTCATTCAGTTATAACTGCTTATTTTGACTATCTAAAAGATGCATAGAGATGGAAGAAAAATCAAAAGAGAGTTAGTAACTCTCCAAGAACTGCCAAGCTGTCTGGATCAGCAATCTAGGGATGTGTTGAGCACTTGATGTACCCTGAAGGAATGGCAGTGAGAATAAGGCAAAGATGGACAAGACAGAAAGCTGGGTCAGGTGGAGCTGTTTTGTCTCTTGTGCAAAGGAGAGGAACAGCCCAAGAAGAGCAGAGCATTTATTCATACCCTAGAGAGATTCCTCAATTCAGCCCCTCTGCTCAGCAATAAGCTACCCAGTTCCAACAGCATGCGTTGAGGAGCTCTGGTGCTCTCGAGTTAGCTTCATCCTGCATGTGCAATTTTTTCTGTAGTCTGCTTTGTCCAATTGGATGAGGCCTGTTCCACTGGTGAGGGTGATGATTTTAACTGGCTATAGATGTTATATGTGGATATGGATCAATAACTGGATGAGTGGCTTGGTATCTGAGTCTTCACCTCTGTGACAGATGATTTTCCTATTTATCCTCTGGAGAGGGCTTCAAGTCTGGATGAAATTTTGGTTACGCCCATGACCTTCTTGGCTCTGAGCAGTTACTGGAGTGCTAAAGACAGCATCTGACTAGATCAGCAGTTCTCAAACTGTGGGTTGCGACCCCAGCGGGGGTCGAATGACCAAAACACAGTGGTCACCTAAAGCCATCAGAAAATGTTATTTATTTGGAATTACAGTTTTGAAGTAGCCAACAAAATTATCTTTTGGTTTGGGGCCACTGCAACATGAGGAACTGTATTGCGGGGTCATGGCATTAGAAAGGTTGAGAACCAGTGGACTAGATGGATCCTTGTTACCTGTGCCTTCATCTGCAGAAGAGGGCTCTGCTAGTTTGTTGGCCCCGGGGTGGGACCCTCTCTGATGTCCAGCTTGGGAGTCAGCCTCTGGGCTCAGCCTGGATGAGCAGCTGGAGTGATTAAGCCTGAAGCGCAGAGGGTTTGCAGACATTTGTTACACATTTGCATCAAGATTTAACAGAGAGGGCAAAAGTTGCTTAGGAGACACAGTCAGAAGCAAGCAGGGCATATTCTAGAGTAGCTTATTTGTGATGCTTGCAATTCAAGAATATAATTTTAAAATTCAAAAATTGTCTGAATAATGAAATTTTGAATGAATACATGCTCTATCAATGTCAGAGTACACTCAGTGATGATGGGGAACATTACAGAACTTTTTAATAAATTTAAAGAGTGTAGTATAAACATAGGGTCGATCCTAGGGCAGAAATAATGGTGCAAGTGGACAGGGACACTTGGTATGCATTGGTTTTTCTGTGCATTGTTTTTTTTTTATTTTAATGTAATACAAGTAGATATTAATAAAGAAAATAAAAATCACTCTTTTTGCTTCCATGAAAAAATAAAACAACATTTTGTAACAAGTTAGAGAATTACAAGATAATATACTGTGTATCATAATTTTAAAACAACTATCAAAATGTTACTCAGAGAAGAAGCCATAGTGAAGCATATTAATTTGCTTTCTGTGGTCTACATTCCGATCCCAGCTTATGTATTACAGGCCAGGGTGAGTGCTACTCTTTATTAATCTTATCATGGCTGCCAGGAAAAATTCAATTATTTTCTTTTCCTGCTATAATGGGATCTTAACTTGAACCCACAAATCCCATCAGACACAAATAGATGGACTTTAAGGTGGCCCTGTGAGTCCTTAAAATTGCATATAACATGTTTTTCAATTTTTATTACATGTTTATAGTTTATGATGCTTACATTCTTCTTGGGAAGTTGGTACTCATACCTAACACATTTGAAATTGACTGCCTTCATTTTTCTAGAGCAGAAGTCAATAAATCTTTTCTGTAAGGCCAAGTAGCAAATCTTTTTGGTTTTGTGGTTAAGCTAACTCAGGCTGCCATAACAGACCAGCCTAGCTGGGATGACTTGAACAACAAGCATGGTTCTCGCTCAGTCCCAGAGACTGGAATTCCAGTGTCAAGCTATGAGCAGGGATCATGTCCAGTAAGGCTCTGCAGGCATGTCTGTCTAGGTGGCCTCTCTTCTGGACACCTACTTGGAGAGAGCACATGAACCTTCCGGGTCCTCTTCTTGTAAGAACACAGATGCCATATATCAGGGCCCACCTTTACTATCGAATTCAACCCTGGGTACTTCTGTCAACACCATCCTCACACTGTTGCACTAGGCATTATAAGTTTAACACAAGACTTGGAGAGGATGTAAGTATTGAAATCAAAACAGCAAACTATACAGTCTATTCCAATTGTTACTTTTTATCATGGAAGCAGCCATCGGTAATACATAGACAAGGGTTCATGGCTATGTTCCAGCAATGTTGTATTTACAGAGGTGAGGAGTCACATGATATGGCCCCAGGCTACTTGGTTTACCTACATGTGGATCATGAGATTTATCCCAGGTCACACAACTTTCACAATAATCTGAAGGAAACACTGATTATAAATAGACAGAGACAAGTGATTATGACCTCCAGTAACCTTTCAGTGTCCCCAGATGTGTGAGTCTATAATCTACCATCCAGCAGCTTCCTTGTGACTTCTCTCCTGTTCCCGGTTCCACCTGTCCAGACTGCCACAGCAAAGTCCTCTGGATAGCACAGTATAGATTCCCTATCCTCTACCACTATAAATTAGGGTGATGCTAATCTAGTGGTCTCATGATCCATGAGTATTATATATATATATATATATATATATATATATATATATATATATATATATATCTTACTTTTCTTGAGCTCTAATTAATTTCTCCTTAGTTGAGTTTCACCATGTGACTGAAAATTAAGCAGAGTAAGTCACAATGCTGCTCCTGTTACATCTTCAAGCATTCTGAAGAACTTTGCCCATATCCAGGCAGGCAGACCTAGAACTGTTAAGGTAGCAACTGGCTCTTAAGTACTGTATCTGCACAGTTGATGCCTAAGGCTTGCCTGTCAGCCAGGGCTCAGGTGCCAGCACGCAGGCTGCTAGCAAGCCCACGTAGTCCCATCAGGATGGGTCATGCTGCTAAGCATCCCTTACTCCAGTGCAATGTGAGGGCATAGCAAGGCCCTGGAGGCAAGAACTGCAGCTTTCCACAGGATTGTGATCCTATGCAACTGTAAATACGGAAGAGAAATGGTCTTATGTACGCTGCTAGGGAATGGCTTCCAGGAAACAATGTTTAAATGGGAAGGAACGGGAATGAGTATAACTGGGGAAAGTTAGAAAATACAACCATATTTTGTTACGTCGAAAGCATTATTTGTATTAACCCATACAACGTAAAAAATGTTATCTCCTGGAGGAGAAGGTAAAAAGCAGGCGAGAAAGGCCACAAGAGCAGCCAGGGTTTTCTTTATTAGACTTCTTGAAATGCATGTCACTGTACAGATTTGACTTTGAAATACCATAAGCATTTTCCTAAACTATAAAACAATATGAAATAGAAGGGTAATTACAATCAATAAGTAAAATCTAATGAATACTATTATATTGGTGACACATCCATAAGAGAGGCATATCGAACTCATCAAGATTTACTAGCCCTAAAATTTTAGCTTAATTGATTTACCCGAACTTGGTCAATGAAAAATGATACTGAATTTAAAAACTAATGTCTCTTCTAGCATATATAATGATGAAAACATGTTTATGAATTACTATTGTAACAGAAATTCCCCACCCACCCACCAGAATGCTTCAGTTTATTAGTTACCCAAGTAATAGTTCTTGCCCCAGAGCCAGTTGCTTCTGTCACTGCTTGTCCTTGTGATACACAGGTGGCCACTATGATGCCATTGTATAAACCAGTCCGTAATTGACAAGCCATTCATCCTCTTCCTGCTAGCTTGTCCCATGTAAGCCCTAGGCCAGAAGATCAGGGCCTGCTATCCTAGGAATGCTCTTAATCAGTGACCACTGATGTAAATAAATCTACCTTCAATCCTGGGTGTCTTCTCAGTATTCCTGCTTGCTATGGCATCTGGTGGTTGGCCAGGAAGGCCAACTATGCTGGGCTTTTTTGGCCACAGGTCGTGGCCCCTGTGGACTAATCAAGAACCTCTCCCGCTTCCAATAGGAAGGCATATCCTCATTTCTTGAGTTCCATCAGAGGTTTGGAGAAGGATCCCTTCTGGATGACAAAATGATCTTTTCCTCATGTGGGGTTGCCACAGAATATGCTCCTGATGCCTGCTCCAAGGGAACAGGGTTGCCATTACCCACAGCTCCTGAAGGGTGGCACCACAGAGGAACCTAGCCAGTGTGTGGTCGCCAGTCAGGCCACAACAGAGCCGCGTTTGGTTCACTCGAAGCTTCACACCTTTCACACAGCATCAATCAAGTATGACAACTACTCACAGATACCACTTGAGGCTTCTTTTAACACAATCTGTTTGGGTTGTGATATTTCAGTCAATTTGATTTTCAGTCAATTTATGACTTGGCTTTCGGTGTGCCAATGCTGTTATCTTTCAGAGAAAGAAAGTCATGAGCTATGCCCGGAAAACTGATTGCAGTACTTGCTGTAATATACATCTGAAACACATGAGTGGACAGGATGAGGAAGAGCAAGAAGGTTTTTAAATTATTGTAAATAGGTAAAAATGAAATTTGTGTTGTTGCCACCCATGCTGCCCTGCATTTCCCTACGCAATCTTCTTACTCAGTCATTCTGTGTCTTCTGGCTAGGCAGTTTAGCCGGTGCCTGCAGGACACTCTGGGGAGCTGAGCCTGCCTTCTCCCTGGTCCCTGTATCCATATGTCAGGTGGTTCTCACATGGCATATGCCAGCTCTTCAGACTTTCCCTCTCTGCCTGGTGAAGTGAACAGGAACAGGTCAAACTGACCAGCAGGAGGCGCCAGGGGTCCGTTCAGGCCGAGTGACAGAGTGTGTGCTTTTGGGAATTCTTCTTCCTCTACCTTGGGCAGATTGTGGCTTCAAACTATGAGTGACAGTACAAAGTGATATTTATTGGCAATGGCTTGAATATGGGCCTATACATTTGTATCACATTTAATACCCTCTCCTCTTCAACAAAACCCACATGAAGAGTATTAATTGTTATCATTTCTGTTTTACAGATAGAGAGAACCTATAATGCAGCTAAGCCTTCAGTGACCCAAGTCCAGTCAGGAGTACCCGGGGTTCATTTCCATGTCTTACTTCCAGTACTCTATTGTCTTTTGCAGGCAATTTCTACACAGTATTTCTTTTATGGGAGAAGGGGGAAAAATGAATATAACCAAAATAATTTTCAGCATGCTTAATAAAAAATTTTTAAAAGTCTTCATACTCCAAGGGGTCTAATCGACTGAAACAGGGAGCTACAAACCACACAAAAAGAGTCCAGGCTCTAATTCAGGAAACAGGAGCACAGTTCCTCCTCTGCAGGCTTCAGGCAGTGGTGGGACAACAGGGAAGTATTCCAGGAGGACAGCAGGGGGCAGTGCTGGCACACTGTGGGAGTCGACTGCCTGTAGCTTACACAGCGCACAGAAGACACCGGCCCCAACCCTAGGACTGTTCTAATATTGATAATGTCCACACCATGTAGAAGACGGTGCAGTAAGAGATGCTATCGTGGCTACACCAGAAGGCTATTTTATGGGTTTTAAAAACATTGAATTTAAATCAATATTTGGAATCAGTTTCGAAGCTGTTGAGTGATATTCTACAAGGGTGTGTGTGTGTGTGTGTGTGTGAGTGTGTGTGTGTGTGTGTGTGTGTGTGTGTATTTCAGTAATGGGAATTGAACACACATTCTTTGAATGTAACCACATTGCTAGCCTGTTAATTTTTTAAAATTTTTTATTAATTTTAATAAGAGAGGAATAACAATGAAACAGTTTCAAAATATGTTAGTAGGATAACCACAATAATTAACACAGTGCACATTGCTGTCCTCATAGTAGTTTTTCAGAGTACAAGATGCAGACATGATAACTTTTCTAAACATTATTGGTACAAACATTTCTTCTCACTGAACTAAGAGAAAGTAGTTGTATATGTAGTCCAATATTCCATAATAGTAGTGGTTTATCAACCGAACTGGCAATGTCAGAAGCTGTTGAGTTGAGCCTTTTACAGCTTAGCATACTAATCTAGCTTTACTTTTTATGCTCCGTGGTTAAAATTTTCTGCAGGGTGGTTAAAAGCAAGTTAAAGTAAGACTTGTATAACAGAACATGTAACTTTTGCATTTGACAAGGTCAGTCACATCCCCTCAGAATTCACCTTGAAACCATGTACAGTGCTTTGTAGAACTTTTGTGTCAGCCATCTAGATGAATCACAGCCATTGCTTGACCAGTATGCTCTCTGTGAGAGCCTGAATATTTTCTCTCTAGGTGACTCTCCTTAGGCACACTATACATCATAGTTCCCTTTTCTCTATGGCCCCATAATCACCTGAACAGAAAATTTGGGACACCACTGAGTTATAGGGCATTATAGTACAGATTCTCTTTGTCCTGAGTCCTCAGTGATCTTCAAGGACTAGGGCCAAAACACTGGCTATCCTTGTAGCCCCTCTGTTTCTCTAATTTTTTGGTCTGCAAACTTAAGTTGTTAACCCTCCAGAAAAGAAGCTTGGTGATACTATTACTCTATAACATAGAATCTTAATAGTGACGTTTGTGATCCTATGTTTACAGCAGCACAATTTGCCATAGTCAAATCTTTTTTTTTTTTTTTTTTTTTTGTCTTTTTGAGACAGGATCTCGCTGTGCAGTTGAGGCTGGCCTTGAGCTCACTTTTGTAGCTCAGGCTGGTCTCGAACTTGCACCAATCCTCCTGCCTCAGCCTCCTGAGTGCTGGGATTACAGGTGTGAGCCACCACACCCGGCTCATAGTCAAATCTTAAAAACAGCCAAAACACCTGTCACCTAAAGAGTGGTTGAAAAGATGTGGTGTTTTTATACAATAGAATATTACTCAGCTATAAAGAATGATAAACTAGAAGCTTTCATATATAAGTGTATGTATCTTCAGCATATACTCATAAGTGAAATAAACCAGACCTACATGTGTAAACATTGTATAGTCTCCCTAGTGTAAGAACTCAAAAGTAGAAAGAAAAATAGAAAGTCATAACTCATCTAAATGGAAATCAAGAATTTAAGGATTAAACAAGGAAGAGACTGCAAACAGAAAAGTTAGGAAACATGACAGTAGTAAAACCATGCACTTATGTATACACAGGATGAACTAGACAGTGGTCCTGAAATTTTTATTATTTAAATTTGAGACAGCATCTCACTAAGTTATTATATTACCTATGTTGGGCTTGCAGTTGTGATCTTCCTGCCTCCACCTCTCCTAGTTCCAGGACTACAAGCACAGGCCAGTATGACTGGCTCACAGAGTTAATTGTTTTTGAGCTTACTTTTACCTGCCTTCTCATAAAATATGCTTGAAAATGCAGAGAAAAAATGTAAAGTTGCAATGTTCCTGAAAATCAGCAATTTGGCAAATGGCTTTGGAACAGAATTCAATTAATTTTTGAAGAAGTTATCAAATGTTTTAAAATACAGTATTTTATTAAATATTGAAAATATTAGTTGATATAGTCAAGGAATTTTTTAATTAGGTGATTGCTTAACTAGGATAATGGTCCTGCTGCAGTCCTTAGCATTCAGACAATATAAGGAAGAAGTATTTTTTTTAATTTTGCTCAGGTGTACATGGGAATTTTTCTTTGTGCTCACCAAGATCAAAAAGAGTAGGGCTGAAATAATATGATAAGAGATTTCAAAACAGCCCTCATGAAATGCTCCAAGGAGCGATTGCAATCATGACTAAAGCAAAAGGAATATACAGTCCTGGCAAAGGAATTATAATTATAAGGGAAGAATTGGAAGATGTGAGAAGCCACATGGATATTTTAGAAAGTAAAAAACAAACAATGAAACAAGTTTGAGTCTTGAAGACAGTAATGACACCATAATCCAGGAGTACAGTTAATTCCATGCCTAATAATGCCAGTGCAGAAATGAATACATAAACCTGCCCATTTTTAAATTCCATGAAAAGAAATGTGTAGCAAAGTATTTTTTAAATCTTCACACGGGAAAGATGATTTCAAATTCTCCCACCAAGACTTGTGCTGTCTTATGGGATCAAAGCAGGCATTCGAGCCACGCTCAGTGTGACCTTGTGAGCCATGCGCATGCCCAGACCACCAGTGTGTGGCCACAAGCCTTCCCCACTGCTTTCACCTTTCCCAGTGCTAGTACTTCACCCATGTGACTTCATTTCCTCATCGTTGATTCTCCCAATGATGCACGTCACACGTGAGCTTATGTTGTCTGACTGAAAAAGATATGTGCATGCTGTCATGCATCTGTGAATATTATGGTGGCAACCTGCTTCCTATCTGCTCTCAGAGAACGCCCTCATAGGTACCCAGCACTGATTTGAATGTATGAAGTATTTAATACTTTCCCATAAAGTATGCATGTATTACTGTCTCTGCTTCTAATTGGCAAGTAACTTCATTTGCTGGTACCCTAGCACGTAAAGTAAAGCACCTTCCTTAGGTACCATCTCATGTCAGTGTCCCGAGGCAGCAGTAGCTAGGCGTCACCATCGGCACACGTTCAAGTGAAGAGCTCCAGACTAATGTTTTCACAACTGCCAACATCAGATTCTCCCCAGAAAGTTAGTATTGAGGGTTTTTCATAATCTCTTAGCTTCTTTTTCATTGCTGAGACAAAATACCTGACACCCAAAAGTAAAGAAGGAAAGGTTTATTTCAGTTCACAGGGTTTAGAGAATTCAGTCAACAGTTGACTGGCTCACGGCATGGCAGAGGGAATTATAGAGGAGAAATTGCAGAGCAGGCAGGAGACAGCAAACAGCAGCAGCAACCCTGCCTTGCCTCTCTCCCTTGGCATTCCATCCAGGTTATGTACACCTGCTGATTGATTCCACCCACACCAGGATGCACTGTCCATGACCCACACCCTTCATCCCCACAGGACACGGTTAGTCCATATTCACACACCCTAATCCAGCCACCTTCAACACTCCCAACCTATGGCCACACAAGGCCTTAGGGACAGTGGAGTATCTAGCTGCAAGCCATAATAGGCAATGTACTGGCCACAATTCTGTACTTCCTTTGGAGTTTTAGACAAGCAAGCAAGAGAATCTATGCTATGTCCTTGATCTATTGGCCATGTGAAATTACAGCCAACAGGTCTTGGTTTCTGCCTTACAAAATTGCCCGAGTCTCCCTCTTCATGGGAAAACACATGCCGTGCCATTTGCCTAGGACACTTGCTATCTCCTGTCTCTCTTTAAAACATGATCTCAAAATAGAACCCCTTCATTTTTCAAAAAAATGTCCTGTACAAATTGCTTATGCATTAAGGTCAGAGAAAACCCTCTGAGAAATAGATCTGATATTGAGGTATTTTGTTATTTTATCCATCATGTTTCCATATTTTGTTTCTAGGCAGACACTACACCATGGAACTATATACCTAGCCTCTATTTTGTTTCTTAATATCTATTACAAGTACTTTTATCAACAGGCAATTTTTTGAATTTTCCTTACTTTTTCAAAATGACTATACTACATAATAGCCTCATACAAATGATCAATAAGTCTTCACTGAATTGACTTAAAATGGAAATAAAATTTTCTCACTGGAAATGCAATTTTCTAATAAAATGTTATAATGTTTTCATTTTAATAATGTCTCATCCAAAATTTCCTGAGGGTCGATGATAACTTGATGCAATTACCCAGAGGAGAAAACCAGTGTATTTCCTTTCAAAATCAAATAATTGAGAATGAAGATATAGCTTCACCCTTGGACACAAAATGCCATATTAGAAATTGAGCCACAGATAAACTTATTCCTGGTCATGACAGTTGGGAAGTTTCTAGGAGGTGTTTCCGAGCAAATCAAAAATAAGACAAAATGAAATTACCTGTGATCGAACTATTACCTTTATTACAGATAAAGGGTATAGCAGAATGACAGAAATTAGCACAAAAGTAATGAAACCAATGAGGAGTTCTAAGTGTGTTCCTGGACTTGTCACATCAGACCACTGAAACGTTGGGTGGGAGGAGCCACTTACCAGGGGAGCAGCACCTGTAGTGCACTATGAGCATGGCCGAAGGGGGTGCACCTAGAACAGAAATTGGGGTGTTGCTCCCTACCCTGCTTGCTCAGGAAAGAAAACAGAACTGCAGATGCACACCCAGATCGTAAGTGTCCTTGTGCATTAAGAAAGCACTCAAGAGCTTTGGGGAATAGTGCAGTGTCACTTGATTTACATTCTACACATAATCACTTAGCTATTAAATTCAGAATGGCTTTCTAAGGAGTGAGAGGAAGCAACAAGATGAATTAGGAGGCAGCTGGGAAATTCTGAGCAGAAACTCCAGGGGCTTGGGCTAGATTTAGCAGGTTTCTATTAAAGAAAAAGATTAGATTCCAGACACGTGGACTCAAGGTAGGTAAATGAAGGCTAAGTGCATTTGAGATGTAAGCTGTTCACGTTGGATAATGAATTTTTCACTTAAACAACTTAGTGAAAGGCTAATGAATTGAGCTAATATAAGTCTGGTTAAAATATGAAAATATTTATAGTATCAATATTTGCATTATGTTCTCAAAAATCCAAGTATTTCTATAAATATACTGTAAGGGTATCAGGTAACAATAGATTAACCACACCAACACAAATGCAGCAGTAAAGTTCACACTCAGATTTTTAATCATTTTTCTAGACCAGTTGTTAGAAAACAACTAGACCAGTTGTTGTTTTTTTTAAATTTTTTTGTATTCTTAAAGAAAATACAAAAATAGTAATAAAAACATCAGAAACAACACAAACTTTCGCTGAAATAAATGATAGACCCATCCTATCCATAGACCTATCTTAAAAGTAGTTTTCAAGTAGTATGGTGTACCTGATGTGAGATTATAGGACGTCTGTATTCCAGGGATCAGAGAGGAGGGTAGGTACTGGATCTTTCTGTCTTCAAATTGACTTACGACTGGTTGAATGGTTGTTTCTTTCGGTCTTCTCTTGCCTCACGGCATTCCTGTCTTTAGCTCTGCCAACTCAGCAGCCCATTTCTGACCTTACCAAATCCGCTCACTGGAGGTAAAAATACCTCCAGGATGATTTCCTCTAAGGCTTTCCTAGCTGCATTAACCCAGCACCTCCCACTATCTGGCCACTTCTCTAACCTGCAAAGCCCTTGGGGGTGGGAAAGCCGTGAGATTCACCTTTCTAGCTGCCTAATTCTTCACATATGTCCTTGTATAGAAATACTCATTTGGTAAACTGAATCTAACATTTATTCAGCGAGTCGTGGTGTATTAGCCAGACAAGTTACAAGTAATCCACCGGTGACTTAAATTCCCTTTTGAACAAAACACTCCAAAGTCCTTTCGAGTTATGCTGCTGTGGAATTATTTAGATAAACATAAAATTCTTGTCAGGCGTGGTGATGCATGCCTATAATCACAGCACTTGGGATGTTGAGACAAGAGGATCGGTGCGAGTTCGAGACCAGCCTGGGCTACCAAAGTGAGCTCAAGGCCAGCTTGAATTGCATATCGAGACCCTGTCTCAAAAAGACAAAAAAAAAAAAAAACATAAAAGTCTTAATAATTGTGGGGAGAGTAGTATCTGCCTTGGGATAGTGATCTGATGTTCATCAAATTACAATTTTTTCAATGCTAAATAATCAAATGAGTGAATATGTGTCATAAATATCACAGATATTATATCCACTGTGTCAGCAGCAAGTAGAAAAATGGGCGCAGGACCGGAAAGTGACTCTGGCTTCCGTGTCGCACATCAACTTTACACAGGAAAATTATACTTGTTAACTGTGCAGCAGCTGACATTTCAGGACACAATAGAATACACTGCTGGCTGCCGGTAACCCAGCAGAGAGCCTGCAGAGGCCCCACCATGCCACAAAGGTCACACTCACGGAACTGCTCCCTTCCGGCACTCAGCGCTGTTATTGCAGTGAGGGGATCTGGACTAGAATCACCTGGGAACTCTGCTGTCTGCTGTGTTCACACAGCAGTGTGAAGTTTGAAGAGCAGCTGACAGATACGTTCACCCTGGTGTTAAAGGATTCTGTGACTGGATGCTGGTCCTTCAGACTAAGCCATATTGTTATTTTTAATTTTTTGTTTTGTTTTGTTTTTGTTCATTACTTGTTTGTGGTGTCTTACTAAATTACCCAACCTGGACTCAAATTTTCTGTTGATCGTCCTTCCTTATCCTTAGAGAGCGCTGCAGAGTTGTACCACTGCTTAGCTCTTTTGTTTTGTTTTGTTTTGTTTTGTTCTGGGGTGGGAGAAGGGTCTACAGGGTATTCTGGTTCTCACTACTAGATCGAACTCATAGCCATCCTGCCTGTTCACTGCCTCCCAAGAGCTGGAATTACAGGTGTTCGTCACTACACCCAGTCTCAATTGCCATCTCCGTGAGCCCTGGGATGGGGCAGAAACAGCAGGCCCTGGGATCCAACCCTTGGCCCTTGTGCCTGCTTGCAGGTGCTTTAATCCGCTGAACTATTTGGCTGGCCCATGCTGGGTTTTATTTTTAGATCTAGTTGACCTCTTAAACCTCTGAAAACTATAGTACATAATGCCCTCACAAATGTATTTCAGTGTTGTGATTCCAGACTTCTTAATCTTGGAAGGGATCCATTTCCCCAGTCTCCTTTTGTGCATGCAACATGAATGAAATTCCTCCAACCTGCAGGTTCCCTGGGGCTGTCTCCTGTCCTATGTTAGTTTTCCATGATTGTGACAAATACTTGGGAAAATCAGCTTAAAAGGGAATTTTGGGGTGTATCTCAGTGATAAAAGCCCCAGCACTGAAAAAAAAAAAAAAAAAAAGTAAAATGATTAAACAAGAAAGTTTACTTTGGCTTGATTTAGGAAGGTTCAGTTCATGGTTAATGGATCCTGTGGTTTTTGGATCTGGGGCCAGGCAGACACCATTGGCAGGAAGCATGTGGTAGAGAATGTGGCTCACCCCAGCAAAGAGAGAGGAAGAACTGGGTCCCAATACAACACCGAAGGGCATGCCCCTGTAGCCTAACTTCCTCCAGAGCGACCTCCTCAGGTTTCACCACTTCCTAACTGAACCAGAGGCTGGGACATAGCATCCAACATGTGAGGCAGGGAACTCGTCAGATCACACTACAGTGCCTTTCTCACCCTTCTTTCAGTTCAGCGAGTGTCCATTCAAGTGCACATTCATTTCTTGGGCTTGTTTAAACATGTCATATTTGACACAGTAGAAATTGAATTGAAGGCAGAATAATACTAACCTAAAGAGATCGTCTGACAAGTCACTTAAACGTGTCCAAATGTGAAACATGCCTTCCCACCAGAAAAGTAACTTGGGTGTTGTATAAGTGAAGGGAAACTTCAGCTGTCAGCACGTTTCCCTCGCAAGCTCCACTCATTCTTTTGCTCATCACAGGAGCATGGGGGCAGAAGTGAAGGGCTCAGTGTGGAATTTCTAAATAGAACTCCCTCTGTACGTAGTACAGCAGGAGATGGTCTGGAATCATATAGTACATAGGTCGGAAATGCAAAACTACTCCTCTACCCACTGCTTATCATTAAGATAGGCGTCAAGGGTCCTGCGTGTTGTGTACCACCGTGCATTTAATGAACTGGCATGTGGCATGCCAGCATGGATACAGGCAGCCCAGGCTCTGAGGTGAGAAGGCAGATTTCAAGCTCTCGGTCTGTTACTCCCAAGCTGTGGATGCAGTATGTAAATGTCCTAGGCCTCACTTTCCACGTAGTAAAATAAAAATGATAATATCTACCTATCGCAAAGAATGTCTCCATTCCTCAGGACATGATAGTAATTAATCATGAGTGGAGCTCAGTGCTCTCATGTTCAGCCACTCAGATAAAGAATGTGGCATAAGATAAACATTTATAAATATTCTATTCACTGCTATTATGCTGCATTACAAGAAACTCCTTAGCTTCTCTTCCATATCTCCTTTATTAAACCACACTGTTTTATTCCTGTAGCTCTTTCTCCAGGAGTAAAGAAAATAGGTCCAAAGGAACCTCTACTGTCACCTCAAGCACAGACAGGTAGCGGCCCCGCCTTAATGTGCCAGTGGGCGTGGCTAAATACAGACAGTGCATGGGAGAAGAAGACTCGTCTTTAAATGAATTTGCAGAAATAGTAGATCCTGTCTCAAGTACTGTGATTTTTTTTATGTATTTATTTATTTATTTATTTATTCATTCTTGTTTCAGAACCTCTGGTTATTCACTCATCTTTATGGCTGGCTTAGCCCGCTCCGAGGGCAGGACTGGCTCAGCATGTGGTGCCGGGGATCGAACCGTGGTCCCTGAAGCCGCCCAAGCTTTCCCAAGCAGGCGCTTTAGACCACTGAGCCATTCCTCTCGGCCCCAAGTACTGTGATTTTTGTGGCCCTAGAAGACCTGAACCACCTTCTACTGTCTAAAACTCCAGTGCAGATGAGTCAAAAAGTTGCATCAATTTCTGTTTTGGCAAGCAAGATATGCATATAGAGAATCAACCAGAAAAGTCCAACAGCTACAGAAGCCTCTGTTCTTCCTGCAGGGCCAGGCACAGTGTAAAAGCCCCCTCAGGACCTGAGGCTATAGGCAAGCAGTTCTTTCCTTAGGCTCTAAAATGACACAGATGCCTGCCACCCCACACCTGCCATGAAAGCTCACAAATGTCCAGAAGAATTATTTATGTGACTAGGGAAACATGATAGATGACAGACAGTGGCTCTCTGTGGAGTCCTCAGAATCCCTGGTAGTTCCTCAGACAGACCTGAGCAGCTTTCCCTAAGTTCACATCCCCAAAACAGCAGGGTGATGTCTCTGAACAAACTCACAGGTGGCCCCCGTGTCTGAGCAGCCTATACCAGGCTGGGAGGTTCTGCAGGGCAACATCCCTTTTAAACCCACCCTGAATAGTAAAGGCTGAGTCTGTTCAAATCAGAGAAGATAAATCCTTCACTAAATGTATATCCCATCACACCTCACTTTTTAAATTAATAATAAAGATTTGAAATCAGTGTTACTTTGCTCAATTCTTACAACCTCTCTTTAAAGAAATATAGGGGCTGGGGAGATAGCTCCGAGGCACAAGTGCCTGCTGGGCAAGTGCAAGGTCGTGAGTTCGAACCCTGGTCCCACAAAAAAAAAAAAAAAAAAAAAAAAAAGAAATATGATCCATCTGCCTTTTACAAATAAGGTCTGTTAACACAAATGCATGTGGTCAAGGTCAAATGGTATTCATATAGTAAAAGGAGGTAGAAGCGCAAGTCCAATGCCTAAGTCTATATTAGTGCTGCAAGTTATTTTAGTATAGAAAGTGTACAGTCAGACCATCAGAGTTTCATTTTTCATGTATACCTTAAGGCAGTAAACAAGTCTCTCTCACATGTGCCTTTGCCACAAAAAGTCGCATTTGTTTTAATAGTCGTATTTCAAAACCTTCTAGAGATATTGTATTATTTTATGCATATGAGAAATAAAATTCAGTACAATTTATTCAGTGGAGTCTCTTTCCCACACTCAAAGCATTTTGTACTCCCTCACTTGTAATCTTTAAGAAAAGGTAATAGAATTTCTCTCAGAGTCATAGCCACTATGAAGTACATACTATGAAGAGATAAATATGGGGCCGGTAAGATAGCTCAGTGGTCTAAATTACCTGCTTAGGCAACCACGATTCAATCCTCCACACCACAAGCTGTGCCAGCCCCACCTCCAGGGCAGGCTGAGCCAGCCATAACATAAATAAATAAAGTTAAAAAAATAAAGAGATAAATATGCTCAAGTGTACAGGAATTAGGAAATATCCACAAGTTCTCTCAGACCAACATGCCTATTAGAATTTTTTGTATACTTTTATGCCTGGCTAGAAACACTAGTGCAAAGCTCACAGCCTAGTTTCCTTAGAGAACTCTTAATGCCGAGCACAGATTTAGTCAGATGCACCTGGTATACCACCTACAAATTAACAAACTCTTCCTAATATCTCAGCATCTGCAAGGAAGCAGGACTCTTCTAAACTTTCTATGGCTTGCTAGACATGATTTCTATGACACCTGATAAAGTTAGAGGACCAGAGCAGTTACCAGGCAAACCACTGATGTTCAATGTAATGCCTTCATCATAATTCCATTGCTAAAAGTAGGGAGAAATTTTCTTTAAAATATTTTGTCTGTGGTTTCTAGTTCTGTTGTTTAAATGCATTTCTGCAGCCTGCAGATGTCTTTAGGAGTCTTGAACCCCTGTTACATCTGGAGAGCTTACCCTGTCTTCTTGAGTCCAGAGTAGGTGGCTTTTCCCTGGTATTCTTTCCTCACAACGTTCCTCAAACCAGAGATGGCGCAAGGCGTGACCATAATTAGCTCTGTTCTCCACTGGTTCAGACTTAAGACAGTGGAAGAAACAGGAAAACTAACCCGCTGAAGCAAATCTGTTCCTGGCTGGCAGCCCTCCTCTTGCACAAATACCATCACTTCTTCCTCTCTTCTCATTTGGTGCATATACAGGGAGTCCTGCTCCCTGTGGAAGAAGGAAGCAATCTTTCCTCCTCTCTTCATCAGTATCTGCCGCTGCTTTACATTCATGTGGACTGAGGTTGATTAGCCCCACTTTTCCTTTATAGGTACCTCTCCCCTCCGTCTACTCTGCTCCTGTGCTGTCTTTTTTTGATGTTATTCAGTGTCTGCAGGATCTCAAAGAGATACTGTAAATCTTCATGGACCAATGAAAACACATATAGCATACATTTAGACATAGGAACAGAGGGACTGGTGGGACGACTCAGAGGACTAAGCTCCTGCTTAGGCCAGGGCTCAATCCCCAGCACTACATGCTGTACCGGCCCCGCCCCTTGAGTGTGCTGAGCCTGCAACACAGACCACCTACAATCCCAGCAGCGCTGGGGAGGCTGAGAACAGGAGCCTCACGACGAGGCTGATCTGCATCATGACACCCTGTACCAACCTGGCCCTCCACAAATGTCTTTGACCAAGGAACAGAGACAAATTAGCTTAAGAATTAAAATGTCTATATGGAAGCCAAATACGCATGTCTTTAATAAGATGCGCTTTAGCTGATGTCATGGTGACCGCTTGTTTCCCTGACCACCACCTCTGTGCTGTCTGATATTAAACGCTTTCACCTATTTTCTCACTGAATGCTCACAGGGTGTTCCAGGTGGTTCCACTGTGTTGTTTTCTTTCAACAAAGGAAACTAATCCTCAGAAACATTGAGGGCCTTTTAGAAACAGCACAAATGCAACACAAGAGTGGAGATGCCTGCTATGGTTTGTGTACGGGTGTCCACCCCAAAGCCTCATGTAGTCATGAGGTGATTTCTGGAATTTGTGATTGATCACTGTGAGTGTGGGTGCTGCACCTCCCCTGGGGCAGTTGATTTGCTTTTCAGTGTAAGGAAGGAAGACAGTTAGCTCTTTGAACTGCTGCTACTCTCTCCCTTCACTCTTGCTCTTTGCCCACTGCCATGAAAGGATGCTCTCTGCTGTGTGCTGCTCTGCCTTGGAACCAGCTGAAAATGGACTGAAACCTCCTGTAACTGTGAGCTAAATAAGCCTTTCCTTCCTTCATTTTGAGTGTTGGGTATTTGTTCCAGCAAGCAGAGAAAAGCAACACAATACCTTTCACTAGGACTGTACTTCCTCCGGACATGAGTGAAAGGACCTCAGACATCACAAAGAGTGACGCCAAAAGAGGCTCCCTCTTCTACCCACAGCACTTCCTTCTAGGCTAAAACATTTCCCAGTGCAGCACCTTCCATCCCTTGAGAATGCTCTGTTAATAATACACCAATTGAGGGAGGGAGGTGGGGGAGGGATAAGGCGAGAGAGAAAGAGAGAGAGAGAGAGAGAGAGAGAGAGAGAGAGAGAGAGTTCAGTAGAGTCCTCAGTTTAAAAGACAATTTGGTGAATCAGAAGAATTGTGAGTTCAAGGCCAGCCCCAGCAACTTACTGAGACCCAGCCTTCCAATGAAAGGTTGGGCGGTGTGGAGCTGGGGAGGTAGCTCCGTGGCATAAGTGCCTGCCTGGCAAGTGCAAGGGCAAGGTCGTGAGTTTGAATCCCAGTCCCGAAAAAGAAAAAAAGGGTTAGGGTTTTAGCTCAGTGTTACAACACGTTCCTTCCTTCAATTCCATCTCTACTGCCACTAAAGGTTTTTTTTTTTTTTTTTTTTTTTTTTTTTTTTTTTTTTTTTTTTTTTTTTTTTTTTTTTTTTTTTTTTTTTTTTTTTTTTTTTTTTTTTTTTTTTTAATTACTGAGAGACTTGAACTTTGGGACATAACCTAGTGCTATAACATGGACTTTGTATTATGGTCTGTGCCTAGTTGTCCCCCCAAAGCCTCATGTAGGTCATGGGGCAGACGCTGCTGAAGGGGCAGTGAGTTGAGCAGTGAGGCCTATGACCAGGGCGGAGCTCAAGAGGCACAGCCAGAGAGGCGCCAACTGTCAAACTGACCTCCCACCATGGCGGTCTCTCAGAGGTATGGAGCTGGTCATCATGGATAGGACAGCACCCCAGCCCTTCCTCCAGACCGCATAGAGGGGAGAAGTGTCTTAAAACCTCCAGTAACTGTGAGCTAAATAAACCTTTTCTTCCCTCATTTTGAGTGTTGGGCATTAGTCCCAGCCACAAGAGAAGAGTAGCACCTCGTAAATTTGACTTCGTTCTATCTCTGTATTTTATTATGTGTGCATTTTCTTTCAGTTTGGAAAGGAAGTTTAGCTTATAAATTGAAATTGTTGCAGTGGAGCAAAGCAGAAACAGAATTTTGGGAAGACATCAGTTAGCACTTGGCAGTTGGCAGGATGTGGTAGTGGAGCTTCCTGTGAGCAAGGGGAGATGACACCGCAGGTGAGAGAATTCCAGGGCAGACCCAAGAAACATGAGCTACCTGTCCTTCCTGCCTGGGCTTCCTCAAGGGCGTTACAGCTGCATCCCTGGATCATTTGGGGAGTTTTCTTAACATAGAACATTTTTTTTTTAATGAAGAACACTTTTCTCAATGAGAAACATTTGTCAAGGAATGGTTGAATTTAGGCTGCTAACAATCAAAACCATCCTAGTTTGTACAAATGCAAAAGCGGGGACTGCAGCGGTCAGTAAAGCTGGCCCTGCCTGCCCTCCATTTCCTTGCTCCACCGGATGCATCTCTCCACTCACAACAGTACATTTACTTGTTCCCTGGGCTGCAAGGGAAGTACAGTTGCCATGACAACACGTGAGCACCAGAACCAGGGAATAGGAAGGACCAGTGGAGACAAGCACTCAGCATCCCTTAATTGGATTATAAAACTTGCTTTCTAGATATCCAGCTTGAAATCTCACAGTGGTACTTTGGTCCATGCTTTCGCCCTCATATTGCCTCACGAGCTTCCAAGTTAGCACTGGGCCGCTGTGGATCCATGCAGAGCAGGGGCAATTCAGCCAAGTCTAGGGTCTCAATCTCAGGCCAGCATATGGTGTACAGGTCCCTGCTTGTCATGTGTCCATGTGCGGGCTTGATGTTGACAAAGCTACTTTTTCTCTATTTGCACTGGGAATTTAACAAGGGTCTATACCCTGAGTTACATCCCAGGCTCCCCTCCCCACTTTTGAGGTCTCACTAATCTCCCAGATTGGGCTCAAACTTGGGATTCATCTGTCTCAGCCTCCAAGATGTTGTACATGTGCCATATTTGGCTAGACTTCTCTGTGCCTCATTTTATGTCATTTATAAAGTACAGATTAAAAAATATATATAGCAGGTTCTTATAAGGATCAAAAGTTATTAATAATGCTTATTCATAGTCTCATAGTTTAAGTCAATAGAAAATAACCTATAAATACAAAGGAGTGAATGGCATGACACCCTGAGTTGAATTAAGATACATGCGTATAACTTCCAATGTGCCCCTGGGTCCAGAACAAGTTACTTCCATCCATGACTTCCTGTGGTCCGGGTACTCGAATAAGCACTTTGCAAAAGAAGTTTTAGATCCAGCTTCTTCCCCAGCATCAACAACTCTAAATGATTTTACTACTCTGCTTCCATTTTTCTGTCATCCAATAATTTGAAAAGACATGGGCAGGGATGGGTTATGCACAAAATTATATCAGAGAAAAAAACTTCACCTCTGGTTCTCGTGAAGATTCTTACGTTTAACATCTCCATGCATAGGAAAGATACCCATGGAATATCAAGGCTGAGTGGGACTAGGTTACCTTTTATAACCCTGTAATCACATCTATGTTCCTAACTTGGGGGTAGTTTAAGAGGCATGCTACTAAGACACACTTTGCCTGGAAAATTTAGGAATCATAAAAAACAATGGGTAGAAAAAAATTGAAAATGTAAAGCACAATTTAAGACAAAAATAGTATTTAAATAGAAATGAAGTTTAGAATGTTAATTAATCAAATATTCAGCAAAATTATAGCAAAATCAGATTTATACGGCTGTGCGTAGACTTCTGTTTTTAAATGCTTTCTTTCTTTCATTCTTTTTTTTTTTTTTTTTTTTTTTTTTTTTTTTTTTTTTTTTTTTTTTTTTTTTTTTTTTTTTTTTTTTTTTTTTTTTTTTTTTTTTTTTTTTTTTTTTTTTTTGGTGTACCAGGGAGGAGGCATCATACTCAGGGCCTTGCATTTACCAGGCAAGCACTTATTCCACTGAGCTATCTATCTCCCTGGCCAAAATACTTTCAATTTTAAGATCATAGCTCATTAATTCTTTAACCAATATTTGCCATGTGTAATAGGCAAAATATCTCTAATCACTTCCAAATGAGCTACTTTAGAAAGATAATTCAAAATGAAAGGTGAATGGAACACAAAGTTTAATTGTTTCTACTTGTTTCTCCTTGAATTTTAATGAAAAGTATGAAACAGCCAAAAGGCAAAGAAAGAATCATCCTAGTTCAGAAAGTTCCCGACTTGTCTTGGTCAAAAGTTTTCCTGGAGCAGACTGCATCCTCTAGCCTGGAGGGCAAAAGCTGGTGGTGATACTGTAGCCCACCAGCCTGTAGCTAGCACGAGTGACAGCTTGTCCATATTGCATTCATCCCAGCTCACACTTGAGGCATTCCACCAAGAAAAGCAGAGAAAACAACAGGTCACTGCAGCCCCTGTCATCCTAGGAAGATGGCCAGGAAGTCCTAGGTGCCCAACTCACTCCTGGGCACTAGCATGGCCTCTCATTCCTGAGCCTGGACCATTGTTGCTTTCCTCAACCCAGCTCTCCCTTTGTACTTTTAATAGAGCTCAGAATAGTTGAAGGAGGAGCTGGGCGTGGTGGTACATGCCTGTAATCCTAGCTCTTGGGAAGCTGAGGCAGGAGAATCGCTGTGATTTTGAGACCAGCCTGGGCTACAAAAGTGAGCTCAAGGCCAGCCTGAACTGCATAGCAAGACCTTATCTCAAAAAAGACAAAAAATTAAAATAAAATAAAGCATATTTGAAGGAGGGCCCACAAAACACGGAATGAACTGACCTCAGCTCCCAGTAAGGAGCAAGCACAGCAGCAAAACAGCAGCAAAGAAAAGAAACCAAGTTGAAGAATCAGAATATTTTTCTTAAGAAATATAATGAGTACAAAAATGGGAACTATATCTTCAAAGTTTTGAGTTCTACTTTTGAGTTGGAATAAAGTTGTCAATATTAATATAATTATGAAAGTGCATGAAAAATTAGTGACTAATGAGTGAGACTGTCTCAAAATAAAAAGGACCGATCATGTCACTCAGTGTGCAACCCTGGATTTCATCCCCTGTAATCCCCATCCCCCACATGTGCACATCTCACCTGCATGAAAGAGTACATTATGAAGTTTAATTGCAAATTGTGATGCATATCCTAACATGAAATTGGAAAAAGCAAAATATTGAAGAGAACAGAACTTACAAAAGAAAAACAGTAGTCAAAACAACAATAGGCCAAAATCTACCTGAGTGCAAAAACATATTAAAACCACAAACTGGAAGAAATCAGGAATGAATTAATGTTAAAAAAAAAAAAAAACCTACTTAGATATATCTTCAGCACTTCAGCAGGATGGGGAGATAGCTCAGTAGAATAAGTGCTTGCCTATGAAGCACAACGTTCTGAGTTCAATCCCTGGTACTGGAAATTTATATATATATATATATATATATATTTTAAATTTGTATTCTTAAAATAGAAAAATAGATTCCAAAGGGAAAATTATCTCAAAACAATCAAGCTAATGAGAAGTTTCATATTTGTTACATTATATTTAATATTTCTTTTAGTCCTTGCAAAAGAAGTTATAAGCTAGATTTACTTCTTTGTTTATTTAGTACAGGGTCTCACTAAACAGCTCAACTTCATAGTGATTCTGTTTTCAGCCTCCCCAGGACTAGGATTACAGGCGTGTACCACCACACCCAGACTTGGTGGCCAGCTCAGCCCGCCTGGTGGGGAGGGGATCCATGGAAGCGGGAGTTCGACATGTGGTGCCAAAAATCAAACACTGGTCCCTGTGCTCGCCTAAGCAGGCACTGAGTCTGCTGAATTATCTCACCAGTCCTATAAGCTAGATTTTGAGAAATGAGAATTCCATGTCCTGGCAAGTTTTGTAAGTATAAATACTATAATCATTAAAAGGAATAAAAACAAAAATATTAAGCCCGGTAAGTATACTGGTTTTGTGTTGATTAATAAAGTTCATAATAACACTATGAAATTGTTTTAGCTACTTTTTGCATCCGTGGGCCAAAATACCTGACATATACAGTTTAAGAAGGAAAGCCTTCTGTAGCTCACACAGTTCATGGAAGCTTGAGTTGGTAGTTGACGTGGCATGGCATAGGGTCATAGCAGAGGAAAAACCTCAAGGCAGGCAGGATAAGCAGGTAGCAAGCAATGACCTTTTCCAGTCCCCATGTCTCTCCCAGGCTATATTTGCAGGGTTGGCACTCCCGTCCAGACTGGAGCAGCCTTAACTCCAAATTCACCTTGAATCAATCCCAGCATGCTTGGTCCCAACATGTCACACCCTAAATACACCCACCTCCAAAATGCTCCGCCTATGATGGCATGAGGCTTTGGGGGACATCTAGATAGAAGTCATGCCAAAAATTAGGATGTGGACATCAAGGAATAGAACACCATCTAAACTCAAAATGTTCTTAAAAATGAGAAGATGACTGAACTGTAGTTGTATATGTAACTTTTTCATGTTCATATTCATCCTACTAAAGGTGAGAAACCAATTATGAAGTGAAATATAGAAATGAAAAGATAGATAACAGATACCAACTAAAGCTGACTGGATGCTTGCCCATAGTCTTACATACATTTAGGACACATTCATAGAATAAAAATTAAATAGGTATCTGTAAGAACAAGTTAGAAGTTAGAGAAAGTGTAAGCTGGGATCTAAGGTCTTATTTGCAAAACATATTAAAATGAGGGAAATATCACAGTACAAATGGACAAAAATCTGGATATTTTACCAAAACATATTACAAAAAGACAGGTGTGGCAGAAAGACAAAAATCAAAATAAATATTGAAAATTAACAAAGTAAAAGTACAGCTTTTCATTCCCAAGGCAGACTGCAGCACACTTCCAGATAATGGCCCCAATTAAAGCAGGTCGAAACATAACTAATGATGGCTACATTTACATTAATGCAATGGCTACAGCTGACATAATTGATGATAGCCACAGCTGACGGTGGCTGCAGTTACCGCAGCTCACGACAGCCACATTAAGAGACGATGCACTTTGACACCATAATGGTAAGTGAAATAAATTAGACACACAGCTTAAGTATTGCATGGATTCTCTTACGTGGAAAACCAAAATATACATAAAAAGTAAAATAGAAGTTAGATAATGGGAATTTGGGGGAAAGATCTTCCTCAAATGGGAAGTGGGTCAAAAAGTAGAGGGAGGAGCTAAGGAGGAGAGGAAAGGGGATGAGAAGAGGAATTGGGTATGCTACGTCCAAGAGCCAGCTTTGCACACAGAATGTGGACGTTATTCCTCCAAGCATATACCAAACAAGCAACAACAGCACAGTAGGGGAAGCAAGTGATGAGTGGTCAGGGGAAGGGGAGAAGGGGACACAACAGAATGAAAAGGAATTAAGATATGTTATACATAAGCACTAACTTCCCACAAGGAGTGGGCAGCATTATGTGCTACACACATGCACTATTAAGATAAAATTTAAAGTAGACATGATAGCGGCTATTGTTGCAACAGGTGTTGATTGCTACAGTTTACACAGCAGACAGACAGTGCACACTGTGCACTTCCAGCCGCTACAGGTACCAAAGTTAACACTGGGTAAAGTTATGAGAGTTGACAATCACACAGCACAGCTGCCAGTAGCTAACTATAGTACAGTTGGTAGACAGCCGAATAGCTATGGTTCCACAACTAAAAATAGATGGAAGTATAATAGCTGACAGTGGGTACAGCGAGGAAATCAGACACTAGGACAGTTACCACAGCTGATAATGGAAGTAATTAGTGCACGAATGATGGTGCTAGCCCAAAATGGTGCTGACATGTAGACAACTGCTGCTGGCAACAGAATTAAGACAGTTACTGAGAGTGACAGCTACAGTGCATCTAATAATACTACCTTTGCCAGGGCAGGAAATGGCTGTCATGACACAGCTGACTATGGGAAAAGTTACCACAGCTGACCATGGCTACAGATGATACATCTAACTGTAGTACAGTTACCAAAGCTGACAAAATAATTATGCTGGCTGCCAACTACACTTATCATATATAACTATGGTTCTGAGCTGCCAATAGCTATAGCTAACAGTGTAACTCTTTCCAAAGTATACAGTCACAACAGCTAACAATAGCTAGTTTTCACAGCTGACAACATGTACATTTTCCACAGATGTCAGTGGTTACAGTTATCACTGGTAAGGATACAGAGAGTCACCTCAGATGATAAAGAGAGCATCATAGTAGCTGGCAATGTACATAATTACCACAGCAAATGGATGCATTTAATATATCTTGGCCACATTTGAAACAATTAGCAATTTCTGTAGTGAACACCTGACAATATCATTAACAAATGAAAAGGATTACGATTATGGAATATTGAACTATGTGTACAACTACTTTCTCTTAGTTCAATGAGAAGAAATTTTTGTATCAATAATGATTAGAAAAACTATCATGTCTGCATCTGTGCTCTAAATAACTACTGGGAGGACAACATTATACATTGTATCAATTATTGGGAATGTGCTACTAACCTGTTTTGAAACTGTCACACTGTTATTTATTAAGTTATAAAAAATACAAAAAAAAAAGATTACAATTAAGTTGTTGCCACTGGCTACTATTACAACAGCTATCCATTGACAAAGTTAACACAGCTTGCAAGGGCTACAGCTACCACAGCTGGCAATGACTACTGCTAACATATCTGCCCAAAATACAGTTGTCACAGCTGATAATGGCACAGTTACAACAGTTAGCAATGTCTGCTGTTACAACAGCTGACCAGGGATAAAGTTAGTGGTCTGTATATGGTTACCAGGGTTACAGTGATCACAATTAACAGATTGGGCAATGACGCAGTAACTACAGCTAACAGTGGATGCAGTTAACACAGCCTCAAGCATATTTAAAAGCCTTATGACTTCTACAATGAACACCCAAAGATGGTCCAGCTGCCAACACTTAATAATTACAGTTAGTACAGCCAGCTACAGCTATGACTGTGAGTGGTGACAGTATCACATATGTGTGAGGTTGTGAAGCAGCTGAATGCATCACCCCTATTTCTGCCAGGGGGAATGCAAAAAAACCATAGGGATAGACTTGTGGTTTCTTACAAAGTGTACTATATGTTCAAAATATCATTTAAAAGTTTCATTGCTCCACATTTATCAAGATAATTGAAAATATTTGTCCACACAATCACATATAGCACCTTTGGTCATAACAGTCCAAAACTGAATGAACAATTTCTGATATATCCTTTCATAAAATAGATTATTGACCAGGAATTAAAAATAGCAAAATAGCACTGCATGAAGCAAAGGAATGACTCTCAGGAGCCTAAATCTAAATGAACCAAATCCAGACACAAAGATGAAAGGTATTTGGCATGGCATTCAAGATAAGGAGTAAGCACTGTAGTGACAGACGAGGCTATAGCTTGAGTACTGTAAGGTATGAGGGAATCTGGGAAGCCACAATGGCGAGGATATGATCTTTACATTGCATTACTAACTATACATTTTAAAAACTCAAGGGCTCATTGACTTGGAAATGCTGACTTTCATGTAGCATTATTCTGAACAACCTTTGCACATGCAGCACACCTTAGTCACTTTCCTCCTCTGTGAGGAGGAAAGCAAGTCACAGAAGCAAGTCACAATAGCAGATGCTCACAATTGAAAAAAAGGAAAGACATTTTTCTTTCTTTCTTTTTATATATCCAGTACAGGGTCTCACTAGGCAGCTTGGACTCGTAGTGTTCCTTCTGTTTTCAGCCTCACCAGCACTCCACTGTTGCTTGCTCAGTGTACCTGGGGGCAGGGCCAGTGTGGTGCATGGTGCTGGGGATCGAACCCTGGTCCCCACGCTTAGTCTGCTGAGCTATCTCACAGCAGTCCCTGAAAGAGGAAAAATTTAATCAGTGCACATTTTCTGTCTGTGGTCAGCCAGCTCCGAAAAAGAAACAGCATAGCAGAGGGTTGAGGAGGAGGAACAGCTGCTCTTGTCTTGCAGGCCAGAAAGGAGTATGCAGAGGGCAGATCTGGGAAGGAGGGGCTCCTTTTCAAGCCATACCTATGGCCTGCTTCTGGACTGGGACTCTGTTCCTAACAGCAGGCTAGCTGTAGTGTCCTCATAGTGTGAGGTAATAGGTGCATTTCTGTTAGAGAATAACAGGCATAGCCTCTAATGCAATTGGCAGTATGACCCTCCTTTCAACCCCCAAACCTCCTGAGCCTGGTCCTTACAGTCTACATTTTTATCTGTGTTCTGATTTCCTGAGCCTCATCAGTATCACTTATCAAGACTGCTTTTAGCATTCCCAGGCTTCCCTAGCCTACATCTCTAAACCTTTCCAGATTCCTCCTGTGCACTACCACTTTGAAAGGCTTCTACACTGTGTAGGCGTGTAGGTCTCATCAGTGACACCACTTCCCTTGTACCAGAATGTGTCTCAGTTACCTTCTTGCAGCTGAGATACGATGCCTGACACCCACAATTTAAAGGAGATGTATACTGGGGCTCACACTGATGCCCTTGATGGGTTGGCTCCAGAGAATAAATGGTTTGGCAGAAGACAGGGTGAAGGGGCAGCTGCCCAAGTCGTGGCAGCCAGGAAATGGAATGCACAGGTGGGGGGGGGACTTGACCTTCCTAATGCTCTTTGTGACCCACCTTCTCAGCAAGGCCAGAAGCAAGTCATCAATAGCCGCCCATGATCCAGTCACCTTCCAAAAGCTCTGGCTATGAATACAAAGAGCTTTTAGAGCACAAGGAGATAGAAATCACAGCACAATGTTACTGTATTTTACAAAATATACATAGTGTTTTTACAATGTACTATATTACACAAAATATTTAGTATTTCATCCTGTAAATTCCAGCATTATTTTTTTTTAGAAAAAATACATAATTTTCTTATTTAGGTCACATGAGTACACCACAGAATACAAGTTGTAGGACCCTGCATGTAACTTATTCATATCAAGGTCATAATTAACTTAATAACTCTACAAATGTGCTATATTTCATACTATAGCCCTGAAATGTGAATGAATGCAGATATACTATAGAAAAATCAGAATTACAGCCAAAAGAAGGTAAAAAAATGACTATAATTTATAGTTGCTGCGATTCCTTATATAAATGCCTATAAGAACCAGCTAAGAAGTTACTAAAACAGTGCATTTCACAAGTGCACATTACAAATGTGACATATTAGAAATTAAAAACAAAATTATAAAAAAATCAAAAATAAATACCATGCACATTATAAAAAAGAAAACAAATAAAAATAATGATCTAATTCACATCTTGGAAAGAGCAAAATTTAAAAGAAAAGACTCTGGTTTTTCACAGCCTGACACACCACAAATCTCTCTCCAGCCTCGCCCTTGAAAACCTTGAAGACCAGGCTCATGATTCAATGCTGACAGCTCAAAGGCAGAAGCACCTGCCAGGCAGGCGCAAGGTCCCAAGTTCGATCAAGAAAACATCAATACTGGTGCTCATTCTAATGCAGAGTGGAAGGGAAACAATGGAAAGTAGGGGAGACCTACAGGGACTTCATGAAGAGAAACTCTGCTTTTTGAGTCTTATTGTAGGCAGGCGGGCCCAGAAGCAGCAACCCGGTGCATCTGCGCTGGGAACATCTTTCTCTCTAGCAGCCTTGCTTGGGAAATGTCAGGATGGATTCTTGTATTTCATCTCAGTTGGTGATCTGAACTAATAGGTCTTCAACAAAATTCAGGCACCCCTGCTCCTAGTGAACCTAACAATAGATTTGAGCTAAGAAATTGGCAAGAGGATCAATTTTTCCAGGGATGGACATACGCCTCAGACTGAGATCTTATCATTCTGACCAATGTGTAAGTGTCAAAACCAACATAAACTCCCAAAACTTAAACTCCAAATTCTCTTGCTGAGCAAGCACTCTGTGAATAGCTTCTCTGGCCTGTCATCTCCCCTGGCAAGTTAGCATATCCACCTCTGTGCTTTGGTAAGTGCCATGATTTCATTTAATTCTTTAAGGACTCACAATTGCTCACCTTGACTTGGGTGTGGTCTGGGAAGTGAAGAGCCACTGTCTCACTAGCCATGTTGCAGACAACACACCAGCCTCACACTAGGAACTGTGTCTGTTCTTGAAGGTCAGGAACAGACTTTGCTCCTCTCTTTACATTTCTGGTGAATATTATCTGAGGCCAATCCTTTGGGAGTATGGTTAGTCGTTCTCTGGAGATGGTCAGATTGAAATGATTGTGATGGCACGTGTCTTCGAGAGACCAAAGCAATCTGAAAATATCAGTCCAGAATATATTGGGACATAAGTTGGGATTGGTATTTTGTATGTTGCACAGAGGATTCCTCACAGACTTGCACTTTTGTAATAAATTGATGCCTCTTTCCAAGCCCTTTCTATTGCAATCCCCCTGATTTTAATGATGCTGACTATGAATTTTCCCACATCTTGGATATTTTTTTCTCAATTTGCATGATACATTTGAATGACCTGAAAAAGTTAAAGCAAAAACAAACAGATATACTTTTTCTTTTCTTTTCTTTTCTTTTCTCTTCTTTTCTTTTTGAGACAAGTTCTCACTATGTAGTTCAGGCTGGCCTCGAGTTCACTTTTGGAGCCCAGGCTGCTCTAGAACTCTCACCAATCCTCCGGCCTCAGACTCACAAGTACTTGGATTACAGGTGTACACCACCATACCTGGCACAAATAGATATACTGATGAGACAATTCTCCCCACAAATTCTGATATAAATTTGTAGCTCTAGAAATATCAAAAGATCTGCACCTGATTCAAGCTAGCAACTAAGTATGAGTACTGGAGATTTACTTTGATTTTCAGAATCTACCCTACTTTGGTAGATTTCATCTACTCCTGTATTAGAATTTTTTATTTAAAGTGGCCATTTAAATTAAAATTCTGTGCTTCTTGGCCACTTCTGTATATAATTGTGATCTTTATCCTTTAATTTTCCAATGCAGTGAGCTATATTTTGTAATAAAATTATTTCTATGAGATTCTCTATTTTATGTCCCAAGTAGTTTAGAAGTTGGTGACCCTATTTTCTGTTTCAGTAATGTCCTTTTTAAAAGAATAAGAAAACGGTAAAAAAAAAGAAGTGATACAAAATTTTATTAAACAAAGTAATAGGAATTCAACAATGTTTGTTGTACTGTGTAATATTATCTTCAAATTAATTGTTTACTTTACCAGATATAAACCTGAAAAATAGGTAAGAAAAGAAGTTATAAGATACTAAAAGGAAAGAAAAAAATGAATATTTTTTTTAAAAATTAAACATTAACTGCTCCTTTCAATAGACCAGCAGAAATCAGCACCAAATTGTCCTACATACATATACGGATGTGTCTTTTCCCCATGTTTCTTTTGTCCTTTTCCTCATCCCAGTTATTTCTTATTATTGAACAGATTCTTTCTATCTCAAAGTATCTATTTTACTTTCAGACTGGGTTTTTTCTTTCAGGTTTTCATACTAGTGAAACAATATGTTTGTACATGTGGGTCGAATTTATTTTATTTACTCATACAGTCAATAGCCTTTTTAATAAATGGTGCTGGGAAAATTGGCTTTCCATTTGGGAGGCTAAACTTAGATCCATGCATACCACCAGGTACAAAACTACCATCAAAATGGATCAAAGATTTAAATATTAAAACTGAAACACTAAGTCGTCAGGAGGAAAAAGTAAGTAGAAATCTTAAAAACATAGAGGAAAGTAGAGAGTTTATGAACAAAACCAAAACTGCACAAGAAATACTTCAAAGAATGAACAATTGGGATCTCATCTTTTTGAAAAGTTTCTGCATGTCAAAAGAAATCACCAGCAGAGTAAAGAGAAAACCCATGAACTAGTAAAAAATTTACATCTGAGTGTCCCTCAAAAGAAGGACTTCTATCTAGAACATACAAGGAATTAAAAAAAAATCAGGCATCCAAAATTCAAAGATACAGTCCAAAAATAGGCATCTCAGTAACATCTTTTATATTGTAAAAGGACATTCTATTTCCATGATGGCTTCAGAGTCAAATCAGAAAAATCTATTTCAAATTTTAGCTTTAATGGAATCAATGATAAATAATAGTTTGTATTTTCAAAAGTAGTGGATAAGATTAAATGACATCACATTTGTAAGGTGTATATGTCAGCAAGTGATAGAACCACAATAAATGGTAATATTATCATCATTTCTGCCCACAACAGAAAAACAATGTTGGTATTGACATACAGGAAATGTATACTGAAGCCTCCTTGGCTGGCTCCTCTCCATTCTTGCTGTCTCTGTCCTATGCCCATTCCCCCTGCATTGCTGCAGGACCATGGGGATTCTCTTAACCTGAACCTCAATACAATACTTCAAATCTGAGGCAGGGTTCTCACAGGCTTAGTGGGAAACAACAAACAGATATGTGAGAATGACCCAGCTGGGGCCCACAGCACACCACATGCAGTGAGAAATGCTCCTGTCAGCAAACAGAAGGACAGGCTACAAATGAAAGTGAAATGAAACAGACAAACGATGGAAGAAACTCAGCTGAATTGAGAAAATTAGTGACTTTTCGCCCAGATAGAGCTCTCTGCTCCTCATCCAGCCAACTGTGTCACTTTTGACCACTATAGAAAAGAGAATTTCTTGTATTTTTCCACCATTGCGAAGAATTTTATGTGTTCCTGTCTATTTCCAATGCCTTGTATAGCAATTTCAGAATTTTTCAACATTATGGTCACTTCCATCTTAACTCAATCTCCATTAGACACTGATAAAAATTAAACAGACCCTTTTTATTAAATCAAAATTTAGCATATATATCCCTACCTTGGATAATTTCATGCTTGTTTTTTCTTATACTTTGTTGAACTTCTATCATTGTGTTTCGTGAAATTCTGTAGCATTTTAATCCTTTCATTATTTTTATTCTGTTTAAAAAAGAAAATACAAAAACTTAACAGAATAATTTTGATCCTAACATATTTCCTATGTTGTATTTGTTTTGTCTGTCAGTTACCAGCAAACTCTTGTGCTGAGAGTTATGCCTCCAAGTTAGAGTAATTAGATGTGTGAGAGAAAAATCTACCTATAATCTCTGTGATTTGCAGACTAAATGAAAAAGATTAAACCCACATTTCTTCTATTAATGATGGGTCTTCCATGTAGCAAATAGAAATCTTTCAAGTTAAATGTACAAATATATAATAATAAATTGGTTCTCTATAAGAATGTAAATATTAAATTTCTAAATTTCAAATTAAATTTCTTTGTTACAAAAGGTAGGTTTTTTTTTTTTTTCAGAACTAAGGATTGAACTCAAGACCTTGCAATTGCCAAATAGGCACTTGTGCCCCTGAGCTATCTCCCCAGCATGCCAAAAGGTAGAAATTTTATATAGATCATTTAATGCATTTTCTAAGTAATAATTCAAAATATTTTATATTCACATTGAAGTTCACTAAAGGAGCAGTGTCTTAACATTCCTTTTGGTCATATATTAATAGATAAATCAGTTCCTAAAATAATGTCCTGCATGAGTTCAGCTGAAGACTGAAAGCCCATAATGATGTGGCTATAATTTGAACTGGAGACTTACAGTCCATAACAATATGTCATACGGGCATCTTTCACAGATCTTCTCTTGGAAGGCCCAATGATCAGTGGTAAAAAAAAAAAAAAAGTACCAGAGCCATCCTCAAAAATAGTGAGATCTGAAGCTCTTCCAATGATGAGAAAAGCTGAGTTTTCATCAGAAAATCTAATGTAACAAGTTTCTCCAGGAGACCGAGTTATGTACCCTCTTCCCTCTGGAGCCAGGAAGTGATGCTCAAGAGGAGGGCCAGAGCTCTCCCAAAATGAACCACAGCCATTCTCAGAGATAATAAGATCCCAAGCTCCTCCTCTGAGAAGCCAGTTTATCAAGAAAGCCAGCATGACAAAGTGATCTAGCAGAATAGTCCAAGAGAACCAGCAGTTCTCTAACAGCTTCCCAACAGCTTCTGCAAACACCTACCCTAATGAAATCCTACCAGCCCCCAAAAGCTCCTCCAAACAGCTTTGCTAACAGCCCCACAACAGCTTCTCTCATTCTGCCTCTTAAACTGCTAGCAACAATCCTCAGGTGGGCCTCCCACATGCAGTACTGGGCTAGTTGAGCCTAGTTTAACAAGTTGACCACCAGTTGGCAATCCAGTATAATGATCGTGAGGGTTCTAACTTTACAAGTGAATTCATCATGGATAGCTTCAAATTTGATGATCTTATGATGGGATATAGAAACCTTAGGAGATGGAGCCTAGATCACTGGGCCAAACTATTGAAGAGGATACTTTTCCCTGGCCCTTTGCGTCTTTCTCTCTGCTTCCCACCTGCTGTGAGGTGATGTGTTTTGCTTTGGGAGGACTAGAACACGATGCTCAGCTTCAACAGAGGAGTAGAAGCAGTGGACTCAGGCAACCCTGGATGCAGTGTCTGATGCAAGCAAACAAATAATACTGCTCTGCTTCACTTTTGGTGTTTTGCCATAGCAAAGGAAAAGTAGCACACTGACTTGCAATTATGCCTAGTTCCACTAGGACTGAACTGTTAACATCTTTCTTTCTTTCTTTCTTTCTTTCTTTCTTTCTTTCTTTCTTTCTTTCTTTCTTTCTTTCTTTCCTTCCTTCCTTCCTTCCTTCCTTCTTTCTCTCTTTCTTCTTTTTAAATTATGGCTGATTCAGCCTACCCTGGGGATGGGGCTGGCACAGCATGTGATGCCGGGGATCAAATTGTGGTCCCTGCGGTTTCCTAAGCTTGCCTAAACAGGTGCTTTAGACCACTGAGCCATCTTGTCTGCCCATGATCTATTGTCATTTTCATTAAGTATTAATACTATCCTAATTAACCTATCTATCATTAGTTTCTTTGTTGCTGGGACAGAATACCTAACATAACTCAAACAAGGAAAGGTCTATGTTGGCTCACAGTACACAGAGATTTCATTCTATAATCAGTTGGCTCCAAATGGGAACGGATGGCTGAGCTGTACAGCAGGAAAGAAACAGCTCAGGATGTGACAGGCAGCTATCAGAGAGGAAGTAAGTGAGGGGAGAGACAAACAGGCCCTTCTGGACCACATCCCCAGTGACCCTGCTCTTCTCACTAGGCTTCACCTCAAAACATCACACCCAGCTATGCACTTATCAGTGGACTGATCCTCCTGATCCAACTATGGTCATGATCCAGTTACCACCCAAAGCCATGCCCATAAGCACATGAAGCTTTGGGGAGACACCACGATGTAGATCACCACATTCTACCTTCAACCCCCAAAACACATGCTTATTGCTTTATGCAAAACATACTAGTCCATCTCTAAAACTTGCCAAAGTCTTAGCAAGTTCAACAATGCTGCAAAGTCCAAGGCCAAAGCCTCTTCTGATATTTAAGGAAAAATCTTAGCTGTGAACCCCTGGAAAAAGAATAAAAATAAAAATGCAAACACCTCTGATATGTTGGAGCACAGAAGAAATACCATTATTTCAAAAAGAGGAAGGGGAATAGAAAGGAATAACATTAAAGCAGAACAGAAATCTATCAGAGAAAACATGAAGTCCTGTGTTTTTATCTCCAGAATCTTGGACAAATTTTTATGAGCTGTGAGCGCCCAAGGGCTTCAACGGCTTTACCCTTATGGCACTGCCAGAAGTTGTAGTTTTTATGACTTCTTTCTTGGGGTAGTTTTTCTTAGTCCTGTGGCTTTCCTCAGATTCCATGTTCCTGGCTCCTCCAGTTTTGAGAAGTCCTTCTTGTATTTTAGGCTTGCAAATATAGCTTCACATACTACCCTTGCAGGGGCACACTGCCTGGGCTTCCTGCCCTTCTTCTGCAAGGGTGGAACCCTTTCTGACTCTACAACAGTAATGTTTTGCATGCCTGGAAAACCCACTCCATGGACAATGCCAAAGTCTGCCATAAGTTTGAGCAGTAGCTGAGACCTTGTGTGTCTTCCTGATAATTGCAGAGGCCTTTGAGTTATCAATGGCTGAGCAAATGAGCTGAATCCTAAGGAATGGCTTCCCATACCCTGCCTGCCACTCTTCTGGAGCAGGGGGCCCCGAGGTTTTCTCTCAAAGCAGTGTTTCCTATTTTTATAATTTTGAGCCTTCCAAGGGTAGAATTCTATTGGTTCCCATAATACCTTCAGACCATCATTCTTCTTGTCCTTTTCCAAAGTACTTGGCTTCTTCTTAATGATAATCATTTTAGCAACAAAGCTCTCTTCTTGTAGAGCTGGCTAAAAGTCCCCTACTTTATCCAAATCATAGCCTGAATGTTTGGCTGCTTTGAAATTTCCTCTGTCACATTTATTAGTCTACTCTCTTTAATCTCTGTCTCACAGGCAGTTTCATAACCTGAGAAAAGCACAAACAAATGCTCAGGGCAGAACATAGTGCACATGTCTTGAAGTCCAACTCCCAAGGGAGCACTTCATACCCGTTGAATCTCTTAAGCTTAGTCTCTACTGCTTGCATTGTCGTTAACATTTTGGCCTTCTGAGCTCCAAACTGAATCTCCCATCATACTCTTCTCAGCATTATAGAGCTGCCACGTCCATCTGGCATCTCCAAACCTTTTCAAATTCCCCCTACAAGCCAGTTCCAAAGGCTTCTCAACCAGATGCTCAGGTAGTGTCATAGCAATGACCTCATGTCTCTGTTGCTAAAATATGTTTTTAATGATCTTCTATATTACTGGTATAAAATACCTGACACCCAGAACTTAAGAAAGTATAGGTTTATTTTAGTTCATAAGTCGAATTTTGAGTTCATATTGCATTGGCTCCAAAGAAGAACAGTATGACAGAGGGGCATGTTAGAATCGGCTGTCTCATGGCATGGAAGGCAGGGAGTAGAGAGTGACATGAGAGGAGGAGAGAGATTGGCTTTTTCAAGCTATGCCCCAGTGACCTACATTCTTCAGCCTCCACCTTCCAACATCTGGCTATAAACTCATCAATAGACCAGTCCTCTAATGAGTATAACACTCACACGATTCAGTCACCCCTCAAAGGCCCCACTGGTGATCATATGAAGATCCAGAGGTGATCCATATAAAGCACAGCATTAGTGTTGTCTTTTCCACCATACCTGGTTAGAAACAATGTCACCACCAATCTTGGGGATCGGTACTCCTTTGTGATGCCTACACCTGCTAATGCCCTGCCTAGTACCTGGTATCCCTCCCCTCAGTTCCCCATTTTTTGGTGCCCTACAGTGGTGGTGATTTTAGTTCTCCTCTTCTCTGCCTTTGGACTAGTGGAATTCTTCACACTGTATGGCGTATACTCAAAGCATATGTTCAATGATCAGATTTCAGAGCAAGCTATTACAATAAAAGATACATCACCATTAATTGCCCTGAAAATATTCCTGCTTGGTGAAAACACACTTGCATCATCCTTCTCACCACTTGTTCACGCATCTCTAGAAGTCTTTCCTGACTTTAGTTGTGCTCTTGTGACTGCCTTCAATTTCCTCGATCAATTAGAAAAATATAAAAATGTCATTGTCACTTTAACCTTGGGAGAGAGCCAAAAATTACACTGACAGATATGGTGAACAAGGTGATGAGGATACAATATAATGTTTTTTATTTGACAGAAATTGTTGTAAATGGTTGATAACTGAAGTATAATAAATAGTATCACACATGTATAAATTAAAAAAATGTATTACAATAAAAGACAATGTCACTAATCTCCTTCAAAGTACTCAAAATACTGCCCTTTTCTTCTAACACACCATTCTTGACAATGTATCTTTTATTCTAATAAGTTTTTGAAATGTAACCATTCACCATAGTTTTTAATCATCCAGTATAATTTAAAAATCACAAAGGAATGTTTCACTTCTGCCAACTTCAGAACACATTCTACCAACACCCACTCTACTCAGACAAAACAGCAAACAAAAAGAAAAACAAGAACTGTCACCTGCACTCTGCTGCTTTCAATGGGGTGATAAGAAAGCTGATACTTTTTTTTTTATTTCCAGTGCCTAGCAGAAGAGGGGAAGTTGCCTGGATTCCTCTAGCAGGTGAGGCCTGCCAGATGGGGTGGGGAGTTGCTCCTGACTCCTGATCCAGGGCTTGGGAGAACACGTGTCATAGAGAGAAAAACATGAGTAGGACTTCTGCCTGTAAGCAAGTGATGGAACATCTACCTGCACACCACCGCTCACTCCTCTTGTTCAGTGCCATCCGGCCTCTGGATGCTTCCACTTCCTGCAGCTCTATCACAGGTTTGACCTCCCTCTCTTAGGTCACCTTTTCAGTGCACTCTGACAGTCTACCAATGGCTCCTCCTTTGTATTGTTCCTCTTCATTGTCCACTATACACATCCTGTCAAAGTGATGAATTTAATCTTCAAATCTCTTCCATTTCCTATTTAAATCCCTCCCATTTCTGATGACATCCTGCCTGTTGCATTCATCATCAGGCCACACAACCCACATTTGCAGCTCCTTGCATCCAACCTTCACCTATGTCCAGGCTAGTGGCTTCATACCCAGAAATTTACAGTGCCCATTGACCTATGGTTTTAAAGCATCGCAAGTCCAACTGGTGGTATCTGCTTCACAATACTGACTTCACTCTGCAGGGAGACAGCCACTCTCTTGGGATGAGGACCTCACTCCACCACCCTCCCTTGGACTAAGTGAGCTGCTCTGATCTGTGCTTTGTCTTTGCATAGGATGACAGGTCTTCATCATCTATAATGCAGCTCCCATTGATTGCTTCCAGTACCTAAAGAACTAAAAGAAGTGGCTGCCTTTAGTTCAATTTATGTAAGGAAGGAAGCATTGGAAGTCTCCTAAACCCTTTTGCTGGGTTTGTCAGGACCTGTACGCCAATCCCACTTACTTCTATTAGAGTGTTAGAATGTTACAAAATTTGCATTTTTGATTCCTATGTCTCTTTGCATTTTTTCTTGCTTCTCCTGCTTCTAGCTGTGCCACTTAAAATTCTGCTGCGCTTTCTTAAAATTGCTCAATTATCCAGTCTGTTCCAATACGCTAAAGATGTAGCTCCTCTTCTTAGCTGTAATGAATGAGGTCATTGTGAGGTCTCCACTGCTAGTAAGTGGTTAAGATAATGGTAGAAGCTAAAAATCTTGAGAAAACGTCCATGTCTTACTCAATAATTGATCAGTACATCATCACTCTAACTCTTAGTTAACAGCGAAAGATATTTTTGAGATAAGTTGAAATGTATTACTTTTCTATAACATCCTTGATTTTTATTTCTTCTGTCAACTGATTCCTCTTTTCACTTCAACAATAAATGGAGTTTACAAAAATAATCATTTGTGAAAATTCTTCATTTTCTCCAAAGCAGCAAAAATGGTATTTTGTAAATCCTTTTATAGAAAACAGCTTTAAAATTTGCATATAATGATATAATATTCTTATTAAGAATATTATTGGGGCTGGGGAGATAGCTCTGTGGCACAAGTGCCTGCCTGCCAAGTGCAAGTCATGAGTTCAAACCCAATCACGCCAAAAAAAAAAAAAAAAAAAAAGAATATTATTTTCAAAGGCAATAACTAGAAATCAATCTAAATGTTCCATAACAGAAGAATTATCTGAATTAATTCTATTTATTTCTATCTATAAGAATAATCGCCGGGCGTGGTGGCGCACGCCTGTAATCCCAGCACTCGGGAGGCTGAGGCAGGAGGATTGGTGAGAGTTCGAGACCATCCTGGGCTACAAAACTGAGCTCAAGGCCAGCCTGAACTGTACAGCAAGACCCTATCTCAAAAAGACAAAAAAAAAAAAAAAAGAATAATCATTAAAATAATGCATTTACTTCAACACTTGCTAAGAGTCTAATCTAAAAGGTAAGTTTTTTGATACATGGCATTATTTCAGTTACACATGTGTGAGTCTGTGAGTGAGTCTGTGTGTGGGCCTTCTTTTCTGTGTGTGTGTGTGTCTTTGTGTGCCATTTGCAGAGATATAGGAAATATCAGACATGAAACCAGATGCCATTTTACTAAAATTATTTTTTCATTGGTTTCACTGTCACTGTTATAGGCCTTTCAACTCCATACCAGAACTCCTCTATACTTCTCACACAAATATTTCTGGAATTCCTAAAGAATGCCTTTTGAATGGCAAGGAACAGTTTTAAAGACTTCTATTAACTGGGTCTTCTGTTTAATCACTTCTTGCTGATATTGACTGCTAGATTTTATTTTTCCTAAACTTTGTAGTTACTGATGCATGAATGTTACAACAAAGACCCAGGTAAAATGGAGGGCTCCTTCATGCCTGCACCCAGAGCCTCCAACCTGCACTGTGTAAGGACATGTAAAGTACAAAGAAGTCCTGCACCTTTATTCACCTCACAAGAAACATGTTTTTAAACATATTTTAAAAATCCAAACACTATTGGTACATTTCTTCTCATTGAATTAAGAGAAAGTAGTTGTATGTATAGTCTCCAAAATTATATAAGCAGAAATGGAAACGTCAGAAGCTGTTGACTTGAGCCTTTTACAGCTTAGCATACTAATATGGTTTTACTTTTTATGCCTTGTGTTTAGACTTTCCTGCTGCATGGTTAAGGCCATAAGAGTATAAAGGAAGCCTGTTGTTATAAGCAGCTAAATTAGATAAAAATATTGTAGGCAGTCAGATAGGACTGGGCCCTCAATGGAGTCAGTGCAGAAGACAATACCTTGTAATTGTGGCAAACACAGGCACCTAAACTGAGGGCCAGACCTCAACACAAAAGATAAAGCAAATGCAACCACATACTTCCCAAGGTTAAGTATCAGGAATTGACATTCTAAATAGACATTGGTTACCTTGAGGAAGCCAGGAGCATCCACTAACCCAGGCCCCTAGAGGGAAAACCCCTTGTGATTTTTCATTTTTTCCCAACTTGGACTCACTAGACATAGATTTTCTTTGTAGAAATCCTTAGAAAAGGCAGATTCCTTGGCAACACACTCGGGACCCCTTCTATTTCTCTTGAATGGAAGCTTTCTTTTCCCCAACAAATATATTCTGCTTTCAAGCTCCACTGCTCCTAAAATTCATTCTTTGATTTTGGAGAACACAAACTTGAACCAGACACTAGCAGGCTGTAAATTTGTTTCCCCTGTATCATTATTGTAGTGGAACCAAGCCACCTAGCTAGGAGATCTAGCAGTAGGTCTCCTATCTTCCCGGACTCCTGAGTAGTAAGCACAAACATTATTTTAAGTATATGAAACAGTTTCATGTGATAAAAAAATGTATCTCTGACCTCAATGGGGAAAAGAAAATCATAGATGTTGTTTATATTGCAGTTTGTTTCTTATATTCATAATATAAGCAAATGGTAAATTTCAGGTAGCAATTATAAAAAAAAAAAGGACCTAAGTTTCCAAGTTAGCATATGTCTTGTTTTCTTCTCACAGACCCCAGGTGGGTTGCTTTGTGGAAGGCAGATTCAACATCCCTGCAGCCTCTGTCTCTTACTTTGTTTTCAGTCCCTCTGTGATATTGCTCAGAGCACAGGGTTGTCTTGTGCTCCCAATTATGGAGGAAGTCAGAAATTTTCCGCTGGCAGTGCTGTTCCTCCCTGCAACGTGGCATCAGGGCTCTATCCCTGAAGACACCAGGGTGACGTTCTTGTACCAAGCTCAGAACAACCTAGGCTTCTGGATGCTTGCCATCTGCACATGCCTTGGAACACCGTTAGCTGATCCGCCAAACCTGCCTGAGCATGTTATAGAACCCCAGAAGTAGGTAGCAAGTTCTATCTGGAAAACTACAATGGAGCTCATATCATAAAAAAGGAGAGGTAGAAACCTCAAAAGAGAAGGAAGGCAGCCTTAAGAAATTAATTCCTTGCTGATCCATGGGAGCTTAGGGACATGTACAACTGCATAAAATATGCCCTATCCTTGCATATTTATCGTTAAAACCCAAGAGCACACAACTCAGCAGGAATCAGGCAAAGGGCAAGTTATTCTAATAAATTATCACTTCTGCACAGAAATTCCAGATCAATACAACTTCAATTTTAATGGTTTTGCTAAAGTATGCACTTATAAGTAAAGTCATCCTGAAGTCAAATAATTTCACTTTACACTAAGGGTCTAATGAAAATATTTTGTTTTATTTTACTTATAAAACAAGTTCCAGAAATTAAGGGGATTTTCTTAAAGATTTTTTAAACTTATTTTTCTTAAATCTCATTTATTTGTTTGTGTTATGGCTGGCTCAGCCCGCCCTGGGGTGGGGGTGCGCAGCATGTGGTGCCAGGGATTGAGGAGTGGTCGCAGCGCTGGCCTTCAGTTTCCTCCGCAGGCACTTTAGACCACGGAGCCATCTCGCTGGCCCAAGGGGATTTTAAAATAAAGTCTTTTACAAATAATTACACTTATCAAGTGAGAAATAGTGCGAAATTGTAGTAATTATTATAGTTAAACAATTAGGAATTTTTAAAAATCCATATGTGTCATTATAAATGGCAGTTTGGTTATAAGAAACAATCTATTTCTCTACTCCTAATATGTTTCATAAGCACATAATCCATAATTGTGTAACCTAATCAACTGCATGGTTAGGTCTATGGATTAAAATTTCAAGCTGTCAGACATGCGCCTAGGGCACTTACTCTTGGTTTGCATTGTCATACTCATGGCACAGTCACTTATGAAATCCAGTAATGAAAAGGGACATAACACACTGTGAAACAGTTCACAACTGAAAAACAACCCCACACTGACCAGCTGCTCTACTTTCAGTCTATATCGTAGATTTGTTTCCTTTATAGACAGACTGCACATTAATCATTTTTACACTCTTAAAATAGCTTAGTGTGCATGAAAAATCTATATGGTGTGATCAGAAATCTTACAATTTTAAGAATATCTCCTTTTGGTGAATACTGTATTTCTAGTAACTCATGAATAACTAACTGTTCACACAGTTGTATGGATGGTGTGCTTTTAATAACCATAGAAATAGATCGAGTCAAGAAACATTGCTTGGATGACAGGAATGATAGAGTATTCCTAGACTCTATGTCTACTTTCAAAGGATTACTTAGCCTTAACTATTTGAAGCTGATGCAGGTGGCTCACAAGTTAAAGAACAGCCTGGATAACTTAGAATTGACCCTATGTCTTGTGAACCTTGGATCCTTCATTGAGCTGTTCTCTGGATGGGGATATTCTACTTCCTATCCCACCACAGTTGCAAGTGTGATGCTGAGCTGAGGTGAAATTCAGGAACTTTAGGAGCCTTGGTCTATGGGTATCCTGATGCATGGCCCATACGCCTACACTGCGGTAAGGTAGCCACTGCAGGAAGCACCAAACACATCACAGCAATCCTGTCCAAAAGAACACAGGATAAACCCACTATAGCACAGGGGAAAGCTTTTTATACAAACTCATAGTATATGATTGATCCTGTTAGGCTTTGAACTTATGGTCTAAATTATAAAATCCATAATTACCACTTTTGAAAAGTTTCTAAACTGTGCTTCTTGCTAAATATGCTACTGTAACTAGGATGTCATATCTCTTGCAATTAGTGACTTTCTATCATTTAACAATATTTGGACTGTCTGAAGTAATACCGTTGGAAGACAGACATTCAGACATTAAAAACCACATTTAGCTAGTGATCACAACAGAAAAGTTCTCTTAAAAATGACAAGGAAGCCGGGCGTGGTGGCTCACGCTTGTAATCCCAGCACTCGGGAGGCTGAGGCAGGAGGATTGGTGCGAGTTCGAGACCAGCCTGGGCTACAAAAGTGAGCTCAAGGCCAGCCTCAACTGCATAGCAAGACCCTGTCTCAAAAAGACAAAAAAAAAAAAAAAAATGACAAGGAGCCAGCAAGTAACAATTCAACAGTTGAGATGATGAAAAGAAAAATAATATAAGACAACTGTCAACAAAAAAGCAAGAGTAAGCACATATGACATAAAAAGACTAATGACAGAAGTCAGAGCACAAAATTTCCCAAGCATGTAAAAAGAGTCTCACATATAGATAAGTGAAGCATATAGAACTCCAGTTAGCCATAATCAAAATAAATCTACACCAAGACCTATAATAATTAAGATCCCAGAAACTCAGCACAAGAACCAAATGTTAAAAACTGTTAGAGAAAAGAAACATCACCTATAAAGAAAAGCCTATGGACTGGGGAGATAACTTGGTGGTTAAGTACCTGCCTGGTAGGCACACGGTTGAATTCCCAGCACCACACACTATTCTGGCCATAGAATCCTTTATGTTCTTGACCAGGAACTTAAACCAGGCATGGAGGCACATGACTGTAATCCCAGTGTTGGGGAGGCTGAAACAGGAGGATGACTATGAGTCTGAGCTGTATAGCAAGACCCTAGAAAGAAAGAAAGAAAGAAAGAAAGAAAGAAAGAAAGAAAGAATGAAAGAAGAAAGAAAGAAAAGAGAAAAACAAGGAAAGGAAAAGAAAAGCCCGTGAACAACATGGCAGATTTCCGAACACAAAATATAAAGTTAAAAAGAGGTTATAATGAAATATTTCAGGTACTGAAAGAAAACAACTTCTAACACATATTGATGTACCCTGCAAAATTATCTTTCAATGTCAATGAAGAAATAAGACGCTTTCAGAACAAAGCACAAATGAAAAAAATTATTGATCACCAAGACAACCCTACAAGGAATACTGAAAGATATTCTAGAAAGATATAAAAATGATCACATTTCCAAGAACAGTAACTCATAAGAAGCACCAAGTGGAGGAAGCAGTTAATCAGAGGGAAAAGTAGGAAAACTAGAGCAGGAAAATAATACGACAAAAGTAAGCCAGTACACACAAGCCATGCTCCTTAATGTACATGGTTTCAATTCACCAATCAAAATAAAGAAACTGGCAGAGTGGATCAAGAAACAAAATCCAGGACCGGCCAAATAGCTCAGCAGATTAAAATGTTTTTCTTGGTAATGGTAACTTCCTGGGGCAGCTTGCTTGGGTCTCCCTTCTCAAGTAGAAGGTTTCTTTCCCTAATTTTCTGCTCTTAATCTCCATTTGTTCCTAAAATTTTACTGATTTAAAAAAATGCATGTTTAGCGAAGACATTTATTTTCATTTTAAGAAGAAAACTAAAAGCAACAATAAAAATGATACTGAATTTCGAAACAAAAAATAGGAAATTAACAATGGTTATTATACTGCACATCATCAAAGTAGTTACTCAGATTACCAGATACAGGCATGCAAATCTGTCGAACAGTGTAATCACTATTCTTCTCAATGAATAATAGAAATAAGTATGACAATTATCTTAGCTGTCTTGTGAGTAGAGATAGATGCCTTTCACATCGTTCTTTTCTCCCTTCCTTCATCCTAGTTGTTTTCTCCTTTTGCACAGTTTCTTTCCATTTCACAATATCTGTTTTACCTTTTGGATCTTATTCACCCTTTCAGTTTCTTACACTTGGAAGACAATATGATGTTTACACATGAGAGTTTGATTTATTTTATTTCTAAGTATGGTCTCTGGTTATATCCATTTATTTATTAAAAAAAAAACTTATAGTTGAATAATACTTCATTGTATAAAAATACTGACATCATTTTTAGTCATTCCTTGGTTGATGGACATTTTGGCTAGTTCCAAAGTTTGGCTATTAAAAATTGAGCTGTTGTAAATATGGATACACATATATCACTGTGGCATGATGCTTTCAGTCTTTTTGGAAAAATATTCACAAGGGAACTAGGTGGGTCAAATGAAACTTCTAATCCTAGTTTGTTTGTTTGTTTGTTTGTTTGTTTGTTTGTTTGTTTGTTTGTTTTTGAGGACTTTCAACATTGATTTTTAATGTGGTGTGAGAAGAAGACCTGAGGATTAATGGAGAAGAAGATGTAGACACAGCTACACACTCAACCACCTTATCTTTGACAATGGATCAAACATGTCCGCTGTAAGAAAAATAGATTCTTTAATAAATGGGCTAAAAAAAACCCTCCCAACTTTCCACTTGCCAACCACTAAAACTAGGTATATGTCTAACACCATGCACTAAATCAATGCCAAAATGGGTCAAATTTATGACTAATAAAATAGAAACACTAAATTTTTTGGAAAAAAAATAGGCAAAACTCTTAAAGATGTAGAGGTAGGCAGAGAGTTCAAAAACAAAAATAAAACTGTATGGGGAATACATCAAAGCATCAACACTGGAATCCTTTCTTCGTTTATTAAAGGTTCTGCATGTCAAAAGATATAACCAATAGAGTTTAAAGACCCACAAATTGGGGAGAAAATAGCCAACAATCCCTCAGATAAAGGGCTTCTGTAGAGAACATATAAAGTATTTTAAAAATTATGTTCACAGTTCTGAGATGAATATGCACTTCTCAAATAATGAAATACAAATGGAAAGTAAATAAATGATAAAATGCACAACATCATTCATCACTTGAGAAATACAGATTAAAATAACACTGAGATTCCCTCTCAATCTAGGAAGAATGACTACCACCATAAAAATGAACCAAAGCAAAAGCACAAGACTTTTTAAAAGTTCATTTCTGCTAGATATTATGTAGTAGATAATTTAATCACTAACCCTTCTTCTCAATAAAGATTTCAATGAATCATCATAAGTGCAAAAATTGGCTCTAGTGTATCATTCATGTTTCAATATTAGTGTGATTTATGTGTTTGTATGATATGTCAGCTAAGTACTAGCAAAATTGTAAAACTGAGCAAAACATTATCAAAATATTCTTACAAGACTAATTTTTACTAAAATTGATTTAAATGGTTTGATTAAAGTTTTACATCCTTGCCGGGCGTGGTGGCTCATGCCTGTAATCCCAGCACTTGGGAAGCTGAGGCAGGAGGATTGGTGCAAGTTCGAGACCAGTCTGGGCTACAAAAGTGAGCTCAAGGCCAGCCTCAACTGCATAATGAGACCTTGTCTCAAAAAGACACACACACAAAAAAAAGTTTTACATCCAGCAATTTTGAATTTTTTTTAATAGTTTTAAATATTAAATTTATTGGATGAAGTAGAGCTGGCATCTTTTGTATCATTTGTATTTTTTTAAGTTATATTTTTTTTATGTATTTATTACAGGGACTACAGATCAAACTTGCAGTGACCCTGCTGTTTTCAGCCTCCCAAGTGTTGGAATTACAGGCCTGTGTCACCACACCCAGTCTCAATAGCCATGTTAGTGCATCTCTGGAGTGGGTCTGGCATGGCATGCTGGGAATCAAACTTTAGTCACTGGGTTTGCATTTTTTCATTTTTAAAGAAAACACAGAATAGTATCAAAACAGAGAAATTACATGTAATTCATAATTTCACTAAATAAAATACTTTGAATTTCACAATATTTGTTGTAGTACATACTGTTGTCTTCAAAGTAGTTGTTCATGTTACCAGATATATGCATGCATAATTGGAAGAAAAAAAAAAGAACTATGTAAGAAATTAAGAAGAGAAATGGGATATTAGACTAAAAAATGAGAGAAAACAAATTAAGCATTAACTGTGCCTTTCCATAGACTAGGAGAAATCCACAATACAGTTGTCCAAACTATCCTGCTTACATTATCAACATAGATAAATCTCTTTACCTTACTCTCATGCCTGTTCATGTATTCAACTCAGTAATTCCTTCTTTCTGAACAGGTTCATTCTCTTTCCCCAGTATGTATTGTACCATTTAGATTTTACTTTCCCTTGAAGGGTCTCACATTAAGGAGACAAACAAACAGTGTTTGCACATGCAGGTCTGATTTATTTTATTTAAAGGTACGGTTCCCTTTTTATTATTTTTGTTTATTTTATTACTTTTAATAAGAAACAATAATGTGACAGTTTCAAAACATGTTAGTAGCACATTCCCAATAATTCATACAATGCATATTGTTGTCTTCCTAGTAGTTATTTAGAGCACAGGATACAGACATGATAATTTTTCTAATCATTACTGATACAAAAATTTCTTCTCATTGAACTAAGAGAAAGTAGTTGTATACATACTCCATTATTCCATAATCACAGTGGGTTATTGGCAGAACTGGCAATGGCAGAACCTGTTGATTTAAGTCTTTTACCGTTCAGCATATTAGCTTTACTTTTCATGCCTCATGATTAAACTTTTCTGCTGGGTGACTAAGGGCAGGTTAAAGCGAGACCTATATAACAAAACATGTAACTCTTGTATCTGACAAGGTCAATCAAATCCTTTCAAGATTTACTTTGAAAACATCTACAGTGCTTTGTGGAACTATTGCCTGTGTCAGCCATCTGGAGGAGTCACAGCCATTGACCAGTTTGTTCTCTGTGAAAGCCTGAGAGAATGTTTTCTCTGTAGGTGACTCTCCTTAGGCACACTGTATATCATCAATCCCTTAGTAATTTCCCAAATTTTCTGTTCAAGGAGATTATGGAGCCACAGAAGAATATGGATTCCAGTTGCATCCATTTACCAAAACAAACTTCAAATTTATCCTTTTTATAGCAGCAAAACACTATCTTGTGTAAAAATACTAAATCTTCTTTATCTATTCCTCAGTTGATTGGAATTGGGGTTGCTTCAAGATTTAGCTTTATGATAAATTGCACCGCTGTAAACATGGATGTGCCTCTAGTGCTGTTATATGATGTTTTCAGTTCTAGACAAATACACAGATGAAGAATAGTTGGCTTGAAGGAAACCCTCAATCCTAGCTTTTTAAGGAATCCTCACAGTGATTTCCATAGTGGCTGTATCAGTCTGCTCTCCCACCAACAGTGAAGAAGGGTACCTTTTCCCCCACAGCCACTCCAGCATTTGTTATTGGCTGACTTCCTGATATTAGCCATTCTTTCTTTGGTGAGAGGGAATCTCAGTGTTCTTTTAATTTTCATTTCTCAAATGACCAATGATGTTGAACATTTCTTTTTCACATATTTACTTGACATTTATATTTCTTCCTCTAAGAAGGATATAATCATTTCAGATACCCATTTTTGGACTAGGACTTTGAATTTGGGAGATCTTTCTTTCTTTCTTTCTTTCTTTCTTTCTTTCTTTCTTTCTTTATTTATTTTACATGTCCTGGATAGGAGGTGTTTGGTAGAGGACAGTCAGCTATAGTTTTCCCAGTTTGTGGGTTGTCTATTTACCCTGTTGGAGATTTCTAAGTTCAAAATTTTTCAAAATGACAATATCCCAGTTGCTAATTCTTTAGCAATGCTAGAGTGGATTTACCATGTTAATCCCATTTTGCCACACTAGTATTATCCACAAAATATAGCCTGATACGTGTGTATCTCACACTAAAACTATTTCTCTAGTAGGCACAGGCCACACTGATATTATCCACAAAATATACCCTTCACTAACACTTTAAGAAGCCGACACATGAAGGGGCAGCAGCATCCCTGCAGAGCACTGGCATTGCTTACCTTGGTATGTCAGATTGACAGTGGGGGCTGATTATTTAATTGGGAAATCTTAGGACAATGTTTTTGACTGACCTTTGGAGTGTCAGGGATCAAAGGGCAGCCCTTAATTACCAAACATAAGGCACACATATTTACTGGAATGGAGAGGAGAAGGAAAACAGTGAGTGCAGTGCTCTGAGACATGTAGACCTACAGTGTTGGCTGGTGAGCCACAGTGTTACCAAAAGAGAAGCACAAAAATTTTTGCTATAGTAATGGAATAAAAATTAAGAATAAATTAATGTAAACCTACTCCAAATTGTAGTAAAAGGAAATCATGACTCCTTAAACATTTTCAAGACTTAAGCCAGAGATCCTTGAGTGAAGAGAAGGCTAGATACCCTTCAAAAACAAAAATCTATACACTCCACCTTTCTCCAATCCTTCACACACAGGCATCTAAAGCCTTTCACCAGGGTAACTGCACATTATGGGAAAGAAAATGATCAGATATTTGTGGGAGTACTAAATACTGGTTCTGAACTAACCCTGATTCCAGGGGATCTGAAACATCATTGTGGCCCTCCAGGAAGAGTAGAATCAATGGAAATTAGGCGACCAATAGAGTTTTAGCAAAGGCCCTACTCACTGTGGGTTCCAGAGGTCCTTGATTCCATCCTATAGTCATTTACCCTGCTGCATAATAGGGTAGATATACTTAGCACTTTGTAGGACCTTCAGATTGGTTCTCTAACCTGTACAGTGTAGGATATTGTAGTTGGCAATGCCAAGTGGAAGTCATCAGTTGTTTCCTTTTCCTTGAAAAGTAGACAAGCAAAGACAGCATCATATTCCCACAGGGATTTCAGAGACTAGTGCCACTATGAAAGATTTAAAAGGTGCAAGAGTGGTGGATTTCTTTTCCACATCTTCACTTACTTCTCCCATTTGGCCTGGGAAGAGTCTTGGAGAATGAAAGTACGTTGCCATAAACTGAATCAAGTGGTAACTTTGATTGCAGCTGCTGTAGCCAGATGGGCTTCTTTGCTCGACCAGATTACTACATCTCCTGGTACTTGGTATGCAGCTATTGATTTGGAAAATGCCTTTTCTTCCATACCTATGCATAAGGGCCATCAGAAGCAATTTGCTTACGGCTCACAATGTCAGGTATATACCTTCAGTCTAACGTGTAAGACTTCTATGACTTCTCCAATACTATGTCACAATGTAGTTTTACAGGATTTTGATTGCTTTTGTCTCCCACAAGATATCACACTGGTCCCTGTATAGGTGATGTTATGCTGATTGGACCAAGTGAGCAAGATGTAGCAACCACTCTGGTTAGTAAAACATTTGTGAGCCAGAAGATGCAAAGCAAATCCAGCTATACCTAAAAGTGCTTCTATCTCAGTGAAATTTCTAGGAGTCCAGTGGAGTGGATCAAGTAGAAGTTGCCATTTGAAGGTAAAAAGATAAGCTGTAGCACCTGCTTCCCCCTACAACTAAAAAAGAGACAATACCAATTTGTATTTGGGACCTATTTGGATTTTTGTAACAGCACATTTCTCAAGTAAAGCACTTGCTCTACTCTGGCTCATTTACTGAATGACTCAGAAAGCTTTCAGCTTTGAGTGAGGCTCAAAAAAAAAGAAGGCTCTGAAGCAGGTCCCAGCTGGCTGTGCAGGTTGCTCGCTCCTTGGGGCCGTATGGTCTAGTAGATTCTGCCTAAAGTGATACTTGAAGTCTCACTTTGTACTTTGATATACTTGATACTTTGAGTCTCTGGCAAGCCCTTATGTGTGAATTGCAGCAGGGGTCTATGATTTTGGAGAAGATGGTCATCATCTGCATACAACTGTACTCTCTTCAAAATAGAGTTCTTGGCCTGATACTTGTCTTACTGGAAACTGAACACTTAACGATAGGACACTAGGTTACCATGTGACCTAAAGCTGCCCATCATGAGCCAGGTGTTGACTGATTCACTGAGTTATGAAACTAGGTGTGCACAGCAATAGTCTATCATTCAGTGGAAATGGTATATATTTGGTTGACCAACATTAGAGCCAGAAAATACAAGTAAGTTATGTAGAGAAGTTGTCCAAGTGTCTATGATTCCTATTTTTGCTCTATTACTTTCTGTCTCCCACTATGCATGTATGGTCTCATATGGTGTATCCTACAATTGGCTATCAAAGGAGAAGGCTGGGGTCTGGTTTACAGATGGTTCTCCACATTATGCAGCCACTAGACATAGTGAATGACTATAGCATTATAACCTCTTTCCAAGGGCAGTATTCAGGGGAAAATTTCACAGTGGGCAGGCCTTCAACCAAGGTACTTCAAGGTACATTTTCTTACCGTAAGAAAAAATTATAGATATGTGATTGTGTACTGATTCATGGCCTTTAGCCAATGGTATAGCTGGATGGTCAGGGATTAGAAGGAACATAACTTGAAAATTGGTGATAATATTTAGGGGAAAGTTATGTGGATAGGCCTCTCCATATAGGCAACCAATATGAAGATATTTATGTCACATGTAAATACTCACCAAACAGTGACCTAAAGAAGAGACAGCTTTAATAATCAAGCTCTGTTCTGTGGATAGGTGCCAACATTTTTCTTCAGCCATCCCAGTCATGATTCAACGGACACAGGAACAGAATGGCCATGGGGGCAGGAACAGAGTTTATGCGTGGGCTCAGCAATGTGAACTCTCATTCAGCAAGGCTGATGTGGTTACAGCCATTCTCAATACTCACTATGCCAGCAATAAATGTAAGCACTGAGTCCTCAGTAGCCCACCATTTTCTATGGTAATCAGCCTCTGATCTGGTTATTATTAAGATTATTATTATTACCATTGTTATTATTTTATGTATTTCGTACAGATCTCACTATCCAGCTCATATTCATCATAATCTTCCTGTTTTAATCCTCCCAAGGTATGCTTATTATTTTAAATTGTTTCCATCATAGAAAGGACAGAATTTTAACATTGCTGGCATAGATACTTACTCTGGATATGGATTTGTCATCCCAGCATGTAATGTTTTTGCCAAAATTGCTCCTTGTAGAATTATAGAATGCCTTATTCACTATCATATAATTCCATACAGGATTGCCTCTGACCAAAAATAAAACACATTTTATGGCCAAAAAGTGAGTCAAAGGAGTTAAACTCATGGAATTCACTAGTGTTACCTTGTCCCTCACTATCCAGAAGAGTTAAATCCATAAAAAAGTGGAATCATCTTTTGAAGACAGAATAACAATGTCTGCTAGATAGCAATAGGTTGTAGACCTGGGGCAAAGTTCTTCAAAAGACTGTCTATGCATTGTTTCTGCATCCACAGAATGGAACCGTGTCTCCCATAGCTAGGATTCATGGACATTAAGAGGTGGAAATCAGAATGGTACTGTTCACCATCACCCTTAATGATCCATTAGCAAAATATTTGCTTCCTGTCCTTGTGGCCCTGGCTTAGAACTCTTAGTTTCAGAGGAGGGAGCCACAGTGATAACAATACTGAACTGGAAGCTAACACTTCTCCATTGACCATTTTTGCTCTCCTCATATCTGAGTATACAAGCTAAGAAAAAGAGTTTTGATGTTGCCAGGGGTTATTGACCCAAACAATTAAGGGGAAAATGGACAATTACTCCACAAGAAAAGAAAAATATATTTGGAGTGGAAAATGATCCCTTAGCACACCTCCTGATATTACCATGCCCAGTTACTCAACCAATGGGAAAGCAAAACATCCCAATCCAGAAAAGAGGACAAATGTCCAGAACGTTCAGGAATGAAAGAATGGATTACTCCAGGAAGGGAAGAACCAAGGCTTGCTAATATGCTTCTTAAAGTTCAAGGGAATACAGAATGGGTAGTAAAAGAAAGTACTTCTAAATATAAACTGTAGCCTTATGATCATTTATAGAAATGTAATTTATAACAATTCTCTCCTAATACGCCTTATCTGTAATATAATGTTGGTAGATTCACTTTTAGTTCTGGCATATTGTTAAACCTATGTTATGAGGTTTAAGTTATGAATTTTTAAGAGTAAACACCACCCAAAGAAAACCTGCCTGTCTTCTGGGGGGTGGGGTTAGTGTGTTTCCATTCCTAGGAACACAGCTGTGATATACTAAGAGGAATTATGAACTGGCTTTGTGTATCTGGATGCTGTGGCTCTAGAAAGTGCATTTAATTGTCAGGTTGACAGGGGATGATTGTGATAGTTACCTGATTAGCATAGCTCTGGGGGTAGCTGGGGGAATTTACTGAAAACAGATGATCTGCACTGAGTAGGTTTCTCACCTGAGTGAAATGAAAAGGAAATGAAGAAGACCCTGCTTCTGTTTCTTCAGAGGAGCTGGAGCCTTCCCCTTCCCTTTGGATGTCAGCTCTGGTCTTCCAGGGCACCGTCTTCAGCCTACCACGGCAGACCTTGCAGCCTCTTCACACTGAGAGTGAAGAGTGAAGACTTGTGTGGGTCTCCACAACGTGGTTCAGGCCTCTCCTTATAACTAGATCCTTCATGTTGCCAGCACATAGACTTCCATATCTAATTCTGTGGGTGGCCATTGAAATCTTACCTTCAAAAGCTTAATATTTGTGGATCTTGGGCTCAATCTGTTTCTCTTATGAGCACTGACTGAGGCAGTCCCCACCATGTTGCCTCACGGCACTGAGGGGAACCCGCTGACTTAGTCTTCCATTTTGGAGAAATGTCTTTCATCCTAAACTGAACATTTCCCTCGGTATCTAATATTTTCTTTGTTATGAACACAACGTATCTTTGTGTTTCCCATGCTTCATTCTTACTTCAATCCTTATTTTGGCCAATAAATTGCACCTTTGCTCATTGCCATTTAATTTTGCTTAGCTTCAGCGGGCCCTCTTTTATATTTACTATATTTTCAGCAATGTCTAAAATATATACTGCTCCCAGTGCTTTCAGATTCCATTTCTTTCTTGAGCTTTGCAACTCAGTTTCCCTGTCTTCATTTTGCCTAAGAATATTTTAAACAGCCCCATAGAAACCAGTTTCCAAAGAAGGCCCCTCATGTGTCCTTATTTCAGCAGAAGAACATTACTTCCTTGTCTGTTCTGGGAAGGGGAAGACAGAAGTGACCAGGGAGTAGAAAGGCTTCAGTATCCTCCTTTTTAGAAAACACGTCATATTCCTATGAACATGAAACTCTAGTTTTTACTTCCTTAAAATACTTGAAGAGAAGATCTCTAAAGATATTCTTTTGAGAGTATTTAAATTGCTTTCCCATTAACAGATGATTTGATAAAGAAAAAGTAGTATCCATATGTAATGGAACATTTCTTGGCTATAAATGACACATTTGAAACATTTGTAGGAAAATGGATGCACCTGAAAAATATAATGTTAACTGAAATGAATCAGTTTCACAAACTTGAATACTATACAGCATCTTTCATTAGAATAAGGCAAAGTACAAATTAATAGAAAAACAAAGGAAAATGCTGCACTAGTCCTGTCCCAGGGGCATGCTTAGACAGCAATTGAGACTGGGCATGGTGTCATGCTCCTATAATCCCAGCTCTTGGGAGTCTGTAAGCAGGTGGATCACTATGAGTGTGATCTAGTAGTGAGACCTTGAATACCCATAGACCCTTCCCTAAAATATGAAAGAAAAAGAAGGAAAAATGAAAAAAAAGACAAAGGATGTGTCTCTTGTGGGTGGGAAGGGATCCAGACAATCAGAAGCAAGAGGTCATGGCAAAGCGATGGGGGAATAGGTAGAGCAAAGATAGGCCACGTATGAAGCCCTAATAGCCTCAGTGAATGTGTCCATAATGTGTCACACACACAAAATAAGCTTAATGTTATCAACAGGAAGGAAAGGGCAACTAGAGGAGGGGGTAGGGAGGAGAGAAAGGCATGAAAAAGGAAATAAACTGTGTCATATGCATGTATTCACTCCCCCACTCCACAAGACAATTGTAAAACGATTTTATGGCAAGTATGACCTAATGAAATGAAATAAAAATAATAAGAGATAAGAATGGAATGCAGAGGCCCGGCAGGATGGCTCAGTGGTCTAAAGCACCCGCTTAGGAGAGCTTAGGGGGCTGCAGGGACCATGGTTCGATCTCCAGCACCATATGCTGCGCCAGCCCTGCCCTCAGGACAGGCTGAGCCGGCCATTAAAAAAAAAAAAAAAAAAAGAATGGAATACATGCATTCACTTATTATGTCTTTCCTTAAGTGTGTCTTTTTTTCTTACAAAATATCAGATTCAAAATCTTTGCCAGTGACATGCACTGACACCCTAGTCTGTTGGTAACAGACACATTGTACACCAAGCAAGCACTCTATAACAAATTGTTGTCAACCATTTTCCTGCCTCAGACCCCTTAGGAAGACATGCCACAACCAGGAATTCCAACTCACCCTTGCTAGGGTGCTGGAGGGCAGCAAAGGGGCTGAGTATGAGAGGCTTGAATCTGGGACAGATGGGGACCCCTGCGGTGCTGGCATAGGGTCCTTCCTTCCCTATCAGTGGCTAACCTTGCTGACTCTCACTGCTTTTACTCCTTCTGAAGTTTGAAATCTGAAACGCTCCAAAGCCAGTATTGTTCTCTTCTCATTTTCTGCAATGTTGATTGTATTGGACACCATGGGAGAAGAATGTGCATCCTGTGAGTAAGTTCAGGAGCAGGGTAAGTGCTCCAGTAACCTGGGGAGGTTGATTTAATCCACATTTAACTGGAGAGCTATGCAAAGCGGAAGCAGGAGTCCAATAAATTAACTTAGAAGGAGCTCGGGGTCACAGTCTCAGAATGACGCCCACACAGCTCATGACAACACTGAACTGAGGATGCACTGGAACCCAGAAACCCATCTTAAGGAGAAGGAGAGGCCGACTGCTTACATAAATCAGATATGCGAGGAGGACCCAAAATGAAGCTACCAGGAGTCTTTTATTGAGGTTTTCTGAACAAGAATATTTTTTTATGTCCCATGGGGAAGAAGCCTTTACACTGTTGATTATTTGGCAAGGATTTTAAAAAGTGCTAATGCTAGAAACACTGTCCTTCAGACCTTATGATGGGAAATATGCCCCCTCACCATTATCAGGTATGTGTGTGTGTGTGTGTGTGTGTGTGTCTTTGTGTGTGATGAATGTCCAGACATGGCAAACATTTGCTATTGACACATGTAGGTGTGCATATATCTGTTTCTCTTCATGCTGGGCTTGAAACTGGGCTCCATGGATCTCTTTTTTTCTCCAAAGAAAATTCTTCTTCTCCCTCTTCTTCTTCTTCTTCTTCTTCTTCTTCTTCTTCTTCTTCTTCTTCTTCTTCTTCTTCTTCTTCTTCTTCTTCTTCTTCTTCTTCTTCTTCTACTTCTTTTTCTTCTTTTTTATGGAGCTTGTTTTGCTGTTGTTGTTTGTTTGTTTATTTATTTGTTTTTGTCTTTTTGAGACAGGGTCTCACTATGCAGCTCAGTGTGTAGCACAGGCTGTTGTTGAACTTGCAGCGAACTTCCTGTCACAACCTCCTGAGTGCTGGGATAACAGGCACACGCCACTGAGCCTAGCTTGAAAATTCAGCTACTAAGGCATCGTTGAAAGTTGCTTGTTTTCTTAGTGATTCTATAGGGCACACCAAAGAGAGGAAAATCACACGCTGAACATGCTGTGCTCCAGATCCCAGTTAGATGCGTGTTGTTTTTCACCAGTGTCTTCTGGGCCCCTTTCCTCTGAGGTTCTAGCTGCAAACTTTTTTAATTTTTTTATTACTTTTAATAAGAAATAATAATATAACAGTTTCAAAACACATTAGTAGTACATTCATAATAATTGATACAATGCATATTGTTGTCCTCGTAGTCGTTACGCAGAGCACAGAGTGTAGAGGTGACACATTTTCTAATCGATATTGGTAAAAAATAATTTCTTCTCTTTGAACTAAGAGAAAGTAGTTGTATACATAGTCCAAAGTTCTATAATTGCAGTGAGTTACTGGTGAAACTGGCAATGTTGGAAGCTGTTGATTTAAGCTTTTTACAGCTCTGCATACTAATCTAACTTCACTTTTTATGCCTGTGGTTAAGCTTTTCTGCTGGGTGTTTAAGGCCAAGTTAAAGCAAGACCTATATAACAAAACATGGAACTTTTGTGTCTTCCAAGGTCAGTCAAATCCCCTCAGTATTAACTTTGAAACCATGTACAGTGCTTTGTACAACTGTTGATGGTGTCGATGTCAGCTGTCTGGATGAGTCACGGCCATTGCTTGCTCTCTGTGAAAGCATGAGAGAATGTTTTCTCTCTAGGTGACTCTCCTTAAGCACACTATATACCTTCGATCGCTTTCCTCTGTGGCCTCATAATCTCCTTGAACAGAAAATTTGGGAAACCACTGAGTTATAGGATGTTGCAGTATAGGTTCTGTTCTGTCCTGAGTCCTCACTGACCTTGAAGGGCTAGGGTCAAAATATTAACTATCCTTGTAGCTATTCTTTCTCTCTAATTTTTGATCTGTAACTTCTATTCTTAGACCTCCAGAAGAAAAGCTTAGTGATACTATTACTCTATAACATGGATATTTGAGCTTAACATCATTGGCTTTCTGAATATCAAACATCTTAGACTTAACTTGGAATTGGTATTTTCCATCAATCACTGATTTTCTAATAAATCTCTATACAATGTGATTCAAGCAGTTACACAGACCTTTGGAAATCTAAGGATGTACAAAACTGTAGCCTGTCAATCCTATGGCATTTTGCCTAGTCTCTTACTCTCACTTAATACCCTTTTATGTTTTTTGTAAACCATCCATTTACTTGAGAGAGAGTATAGCAGCAAACTTGATCTTTTACCTGCCTCTTCATCTTTACTGTCCAATTCCTGGGACTGAGTTCCTCCTATTCCTACATAAATAACTCCAAATTTATAAGCTGCATTGTCTTTTGAAGGCAGCTGGAAGGTTGCAAACAACTTCTTTTCAAGTTCAATATTCTTCACAAATAATATAGAAGAATAAGCCAGGCGTGGCGGCCCACTCCTGTAATCCTAGCACTTGGGAGGCTGAGGCAGGAGGATCAAAGTGAGTTCGAGACCAGCCTAGGCTACAAAAGTGAGCTCAAGGCCAGCCTGAACTGCATAGTGAGACTTTGTCTCAAAAAGACAAAAAAATATATAGAAGAATATATATAATAATATGAAAACCAATCTTTGCTCATAGAAATGTTTACATGTATTCCCAAGTTATATTGTGTATTCCTCTAGAAAAAGAACTAATTTACTTCATTACATCTCTTCACAATTCTTTTTCAGAGCAAAAGTTAATATTTTTATTTCATTCCTAAATAATATTACTACAATTATAATTGATAATATTATTCATACAGTATGCAAATTTTCAAGCCTAGGAATGAGATTGGGCCATAGTAATCCTTTTTTTTTTAATCACTGACACAGGATTTCACACATAGTTGATGTCATACAAGTATTTGTTGGGTTTAATGTTTCATTTCACTGAAGGCAAATCCTGCTTTTCTGGAGACACATAAGCAGGTACATATCAGGACACTCTAAATTGCACCTTAGAAATTGGACACAAATATAGGACTGCAATACTCAACCCTAGAATTACTGAACTGAAGCATATTCTGTAAATGCAAGGATCTAAAATACCTTGTTCTCCACTCAGATGATCAGTAGTCAGGACTCCTCGGACCTCTCACACCTCCGTTTTGTCCCCTGGGATGTGCTTTCCATGTCTGTATTCCCCCTCATCTGCAGGCAGATTGCGGTCCAGGAGACACCCCAAGGGGTGAAGTCAGGCTTCTCTCTCCCTGATTTCTCAGATCTTTTCCTCACCAAAGCATCAGTGCCCTCAAATCATGGCTGAGGCAGAGAAACAGCACTCAGTGGATGCATGTGATCTTGGTACTGGCTTCGAGTTTAGAATTAGAGCTTTGCTTCATTTGGCTATTGAAATCAATAGAGTAATCCTTAGATACTGATGTACCATATATTGCATGTTTTCCTTTAAAACCATAAGCATAATTTTTCAAACACACAAAATCAAACAAAGAAAACCCCAAAAGAAATACAAAGACAGGCTGGGGGCATATCTTAGTAGAATAAACCCTTGCCTGGCAAGCACAAGGACCTGAGTTCAATCCTCCATTAAAAAAAAAAAAAGAAGAAGTACAAAGAAAATGCTACAAGACCCCCAAGATGTTACTGAATTAAACTCTCCAAGAGACAGTCTTACTACTCCCTCTTAAAACTACTACTCCAGATAATTTGGGTCACTAGAAATCAAGGAAACAATGAACTAAGTATTCCTTACAGTTAATTAATTCCCAAGAGAAATATGCTTATAAAAGCAACTACTTATTTCATTTGCTCTGGTCTTTCTAAGGAATCTAACATTTATTTTTACTTTAATTCTCTTTACTTAAAAATATTTTCCCCAAAGCAATGTATTCAATAAGAATTTTTTTCTTGAAGATTTAGCTAGAAAGAACATCTGACACATGTCTGCTACACAAGGAGTGAACAGCTCAATTCTGTGAATACAGACTGCACAATTTCATTGTTTGCCTTTCACTGCTCTCCCTGGCATTTATAAAATGGCACTTCAAACTGAAAAGGACACAGCAGGAGAAACAGCAAACCTGAGCAGGGGCATGGAATTGCAACAGGGTCAAGAGGGTTCTCACGTGCAGTTCTCCTTCCTCTGCTGTTATGAGTAAATATTCCTGAAAGCCTCTCACCTCACAGCATGGACACTTTGGGGAGTGACTGGACCACGCATGGAAGGTGTTAGATGAGTCCTCTGATTGGTTTGACCTACTTCTGTGATGGACAATAGACTAACTGCAGAGGGAAGGCCCACCGTGGGTGTGCGTAGCACCAAAAATAAAGGAATAAAAAGGGAAACAAGGAATGCTTCTGCAGCCCACTGGCCATGCTGGACGGTTTCTCCTCTGCCCCTGTGCAATGTCCTCTGCGTCAGAGCCAGCGGGCCTTAGACAAACTGTGAGATCCATAAACCTCTCTTTCTTTAAATTGTGGGTGCCAGGCATTTTTTCCCAGCAATGAGAAAGTAAATAAGACAACTGCTAAGACCCGCCTGGGGACTCCAGGATCCTGAAGAGTCTACACCGTCTACTAGTTGCAGTGAAGAGAGCTTGGCTGGATCAGAGTCTTGGGACAGGACCCAAGGAAAGCAGCCCTGTGCAGATGAGTCTTTCCCACATAGAGGAGTTAAAATTCCATTCATGGATGGTTCTGGGCAGTTTAAGTGTGTGTGAAGTTGCAATGTGAAGTGTTGCATATAGCATAAGAAATATAGCAGCCGGGACCGCTGGGAGCTGAGCCTGCGCACCCGCTGCGGGTAAGCCCCTGCGCCCCTCTGCCCCGCCTCTGCGTTCCCGCGACTAACTTCCTGTCCCAGCCCAGCCCAAACCCCACCGCTGGGAGCTGAGCCTGCGCACCCGCTGCGGGTAAGCCCCTGCGCCCCTCTGCCCCGCCTCT